>JAOWMA010000245.1:0-82416 GCA_025962755.1 Colletotrichum tropicicola
TAATATTATAAAATATAGTTAGTATAATATAAAAGAGATAAAAAATAAAGTAAGTTTTACTTTTTTTTTTAATAACTTTTTAGAATAAGTTATTTATAACTTATTTCTCTAAAATTTTTAATTTATTAATTAAAATTATTAAAATAAAGACTATTAAAGTTATTTATAATAGTTTTTTTCTATAGTTTTTCTAATTATATCTTAGTGTAAAGTAGGTATTATAAATGTGGCTTAAATAGTGTTTTTAAATAGTGTCACACCCCCACACGAAGATTGTGGTAGGGCCCACCGGTTCAAAAGCGTTTGCACCCCGGGTCGCCTGGCCTGGCCTGACCCTTGTCCCTGTCCTCGTTGCTGTCTCCAATCCTTCGTTGTCGTCGTTTGTCTCGCCTGTCGGTTCCTGACAGCACGTACGTCCAGACCTGGTCCCAGCCCCAGGCCTTCCCGCACGGATGGACGGGGGCAATCCGCGACCGGGGGCCAGCCTCGCAGCGCCAGATGTTTCCCGGATCCCCTCGGTTGCTGGCCTCCGGTCTCTCCCCACGGCACCCGATACCTGCAGCGACTCCTCCTCCTCATGTGGCCGTGCAGTTGACCAAGCTCGCCGTTGTTTGGCACTGACCGAAGCAGACCGACAAAGGGTACGTAAACATCAGCCCACTTCTCCAAGCTGCCACCACCCCCATCCTGGACCCATGCAACCGGGATGCAGCTATATGCTTGTTGCTAAGCCTCATCCTCAATCTCCAGCGGTCCTCTGTTTTCTCTCGTCTGCGGATGTCCGCATATTCCGTTGACACTGACGGTAATTGCAGCTCCTGTTTGGCATAACCGTTTGGCAAACACCCCGTGTCCACAATGCCGGTATTGTGCAAGCAGAGGTCCCATCCCATCGCCCGCTTGCTGCTGACAGCAACCCACGAAACTCGCGAGACCGACGTGACGGGCTAACGACTTCAAACCCCGAGTCTCCAAAAAGTACATGGACACTACTTGCGAAACCTATAGCTATCAATCGCTAGCCACTTTAGCTTTGAGAACGTCCGTGGGACTATAAGATCGATATTAAGGTCAGCCGATGGCCTAAGCTCCTCAGCTTGTTGCAGGAAACGATAGCCATGACTCTGGACGTTTGTTCCCGTCTTCCCCCAGGAACACCATCTTGACTCGCGACAAGATCCCCAACCCCGCAAGCTACCCAGACTGTCCACTATTCCCCAACTTACCTTACCATCCCCTTGATCCGCATCGTTGAATCGGGAACCAAACTCACGCCTGTAATGGCACTAGTGGGGCACGTCCCGCCCCGGCCCCGCACCGACCGATGTGTCTCCGCTGTCACCTCCGGGCCGGTCTGTGGAGCACCGCTGCTGAAGGTCTAGATTCACCACAACTCCATACTATTGTTGTCACGCTCGGGCATCAAATGTGCGTATACCATCACGCGATTGAAGGCAGCTCCGGTCCGTGCGTCTTCATCTTTCCCCCTTGGCGACCACGTTCTGGATGCCCGTGAAGTCGCATCAAGCCCTCGTCAACAGAGGTTTGGCATTCACACCATGAACTGTCTCCATGCATTGCCGGTATTCAGCTTGCATGCCACTGACTACTAAAGCCCCTAATTTCAGGCCTTCATTAGCACGCGCATCACTTGTCCACCTCGTTCTTGACTTACACACCTCCCAATGTTGTTGTCGGAGCCTTTTTCAAGCCCCTTAAAGCGTCGTCCTGCAGATTACCACTCAACAAATCACATGAGGATCCAGTGATGGCTCCCATAGCCAGGTATATTCGTCACTAATTCTCCGAGGGAGTCTCCTTGGGCCCCTCCACTCTGCGGCGCTTGAAGCTCAGCCTTTGTCGAAGCAGACGGCATGTGCCACAAGCAGATGGGCCGCAGATCCTCCATGCGACTTACATTGAACCGCCGAAAAAGATAACAGAAAGCTTCATTTGCACTTTCTGAGCCCTGGTTTCAAGCCTCCCGAGATTTCCAAGGGGCTCGGGAAACCTAGACCGCCAGGCATACAGAAGCCGTCGGCTAGCTTCTGCTCATTCAATACGATTACGTCGCAATTTGACATGGTCATTATCCCCTTCAGCAGAACGACAGATTACAAAATGTTCGGCGTTGTTCGCAGCCAGCGGCATAGTGCCGTGAGAGACCACGCATTTCTGACTTTCGTTCAATCAACCGGGTATGCTGGCCAGCTGCCTCAGGTCCAGACGACGAGGCCCAGCTTGCAGGGTCATGGTAGGAGTGCATATAAGTATGCCTCGAGGCAACACTAGCAAACCGAAAATAGGACTTTGGCAGCCAGGTGCACCCGGCTGCGGTCTCGCTTCGTTCTCGGTCTCTTTCTCCCTTCGGACGTTCGTCGCGATTTGGCCTCGTGACGCTGCAGAGATAGAGACGAGTGATGTGGCCGATATACTGCTACAATGATCCTAAAAAGCCTGCTCAAGCGAAGGCTGTCTTCGACACCGTTTGTCGTTGAACCGAGAGAAGATGACGACGCCTCCACGGAGGAACTTGCAAGGAACTACTGCGACCCATTCTCTGTCTCGTGGACTCTCATCAGTTTCCGCAACCCACCGTCGAAGGAACCAAGTGTGGAAATCTGAATAAGAAGCATGGATGACATCAAGATCTCTTTTGTCTTTCAACACGGATACACCGCTCCTCCACGTCATGCAGAAGTGATGCGACAGACCGCCGTTTCCTGGCCGCCAACGAAGCACAGGCCAGCAGTGTGGCATCACCAAACCGACGGCGTCCGAGTCAGTCGTGCGCACCATTCGCGGCACGGGGCAAGGGTGGCCCTGGTCCCTCTCGCTGCGTCTCTCCCTTCTTGTCCTGATGGAGAAAGAGGTCAAAGGAAACGACGAGGCGTACGGCGGGTAGAGGCGACGATATGCGCTCCCTCCTCCTCGTTCTGTTGCTAGGTGGAAAGCTCTGGCGTGTGCGCCTCCTCCCGCCAGTGGCTTACACCAATTACACCTGTCAAACGCCTTCGCACCATCAGTCGAGGCCTCGGTTTCTCGGTGAGGGACTTGCTTCTCCGAGGCATTGATCGGGAAAGGCGGACGAACTCCCCAGTGGCCGGCCAATGGGAAGGAAAAACAAACCCAAAACATCTTGTAGCACCCCCGAACGGGGAGGAAATCCAGGCCCCGTTACGAGCATCTCGGGGGAAAAAAAGGCGTTGCCTCTTTAGTGTCTTGCAGGAAAGTGGGCTTGCAATCACAAATACCAGTCAGACAAGCGACGTTTCCGGCCAGTTTGGCTGGTCAAAGGAAGTGCGGCTTTGAGCTCTTCGTTTTAGCCTTTTGAGACCAACTCCTACGGGACTTGGGAAGCGGACGCGCCACTTCGGCCCGATAGATCGCGGGGGCGCCGGCGGGGGGGAGGAGAATCCAAGGGTGAGAGAGAGCCGATCGGACTCTCGCACCGCCCAACGAAACGACCTGCGTACACTCATTACAACGTCACATATCCAAACACACGCAAGGCCATGCCCGAGAATTTCTGCTTGTTTATTCTATGGAGGGGGTATAGTCGATGTAGTTTGGAAACCCAGAAAAAAAAGTCTAGTGTATCGTACAGGGCCCTGGCCGCATTAGAAAACTCCGTACAATGAGATGAGAAGATGGTTTTTTCGGCCCCAGGTGGACTGAGACAAGGTATGTGCAGTAAAAGTACAACAGTGATGTACAGGACATTTTTACAAACATGAGGCGAGACATTTGGTGGTGGTCCCGTGGGGACGGGGGAAAGGGTGATGGGCAGGAGAGGAGGAACGATCGTCCTTCTTTGTTGTTGTCCCTCGCTGGTGCCCCTTTCCGGAAAGCCTGTGCTCCGTCCCGTCGGCTGGGCTGTTCACGTCGATCCCCAGATCCTTCGAACAACGACACCTCATCATCGCGTCTTTTGTTGGATTCGGGGAAAACGACGCGGCGCCAACGGGGGCAGCGCCCTTGGCCCTTGGTCCCGAAGAAGACAAGATCAAACGGGGGAGGGACAAGCAAGTACGGACGGACACCCATCTTTTCCTTTTTTTCGCGCCCCCCGTGTCCCCGCCTTAGAACCACTTCTTGGCCGCCGTCTTGGAGTTGGCGGCCGCCGCGGCCGCGGCCTTTTGGTTCGTCACGCGTCTGAACTTTTCGCGGTTCCGGGCCTCGAGGAGGCCGACGGGGCCGTCGTCCTGGAACCAGTGCTGCTGCCGGCCGCCGACGCCGCCGCGGGTGAGGGGCCCGCGCTCGTCGAACATCATCTTGACGCGCTGGACCTTGCGCAGCTTGACGAGGCCGTACCAGCAGACGATGAGGGAGCAGATGGTCGAGAGGGTCGTGACGCCCGCAAAGCCCCAGTTGGTCTCCTCGATGAAGTTCTCGAGGTTCATGCCGTAGAGGCCGGCCAGGAAGGTGCCCATGGCCAGGCCCAGGGTGCCGACGCTGAACTTGAGGTCGAGCAGCATGAGGGAGTTGCGGTTGGCGTCGAGGATGGCGCGGATGCTGTTGCGGGATGTCAGCTGTGAATTCTAGAGGTTGGGGGTTTGCCAAAACAAAAATGGACCAAAAAAAAAGGGACTCACATCTCCTCGGTGTTGCGGATGCTCGACACCAGGTTCTGGGCCTCCTGGACGATTTCGTCGCAGAGCTTGTTGTACGACTCGAGCAGCAGCTCGACCTCGGTGTGATCGTCGACGCCGCGGTAGAGGTCGTGCGCCTTCTCGGTGAGGTACATGGCGGCCAGGTCGTCGTCGGCCTCGAGCAGCTCCTCGATGGCGTCCCGGACGAGCTTGGCCTTCTGCTCAAAGGTGCTCACCCTCTTGGACAGGATCAGGAGGATGCGCAGCTTGTGCCGGTCGATGTCATCCTCGAGCTCGCTGAGAACGCGGATAACGGGGTCCCTGACGGACTCGAAGTCGGCCTCGAGCTCGGACGTGACGGACGTCAACACCGCCTCGAGGGCGCGGAACTCGTACGGCAGGCCGTTGACGCCGCCCTGCACGTTCTTCTGCTTCAGCTTGCCCTGCAGGTCGTACATGAAGGCCGACTGCGGGTACGACGTCTTGGAGCCGTACACATCGAAGAGCAGCACGCGGTCCTTCTTGATGAGCACCTTGAGATGCAGCAGGTTGAGGAGGATGGCCGACTGGCGGATCAGGATGTGAGGCAGGTTGGACGAGTCGATCTTGCGCAGATCGCGGGGCAGCAGGCCGTACTGTATCAATATTTCGTCAGCATACGTTCTTTCCACCCCCTTTTTTGTCAATGGCGCCACAGTTGCTGTGCTGACCTTTGCGATGAGCTCCGTCTTTTTGAACTCGCCGTCCACCAAGATTACCTCTCCGTTCTCGTCCACCTCAGTGCACCGCAGCCTTGGTTCCAGCGCGGCTTTCGCGGTCAGCACCCGGCGGCTGTTGAACATGGTGCCGGTCGCCCCCTCTTCGTGGATAGGGAGATCATTCGGTTGTAATGGTTTGGACGGTGTTCCCTTCGCCCTCACACCCCAGAGTCTCTCCTTCCACGTCCGGCGCGGGGCCGGGGAGCCGTCGCCGCAGGCATCTCGCCGGGCGCAGGTGGTGCCGAAGAATGCGACGGTAGCCGGACCGCTGCGCTTGCGGCTCACCCGGGCGGTGATGGTCTCGGAGCTGAGGGGCGAGGCGTGCAGCTCGGGTCTCTTGCAGGTGCTGTTCGTCGTCGACGTCGTCGAGAAGGATCTCGCGCCCGCCCTCGCAGACCTCCTCGCGAGGCACTGACGATGCTGGGCCACGGCCCGAGCTTGGCCGGATCGAAGGGCGGCCTCCGCACACTGGCTGGGACTGAAGACCGACGGCGTCTCCGTTTGCGATCGCAGGAATCGTAGCAAGCTCGTCGAGGGCACCGGGGTGCGAAGCGTCGGAGGCATCACGAAGGGCCCCTGCAGATAACACACTTTCGGCGTCGCTGGGTAGCGTAAGGCCACCTTGTTTCCCGGTCGTCGTTGTTGGGATATCTCGCGATTGGCGACGCGAGCTGATCGCTGTCACTTTTTTTTTTTTTTGGGCGGCGTTTTACCGCGCATAGAGTTTAACTCGCATCCGCGCGCACGGTCCAGGTGATCTCGCACCGTCTTTGACATCATTACACACTGTCCTCATACTGGGCAATCCACAGGTGGAAATCTCGTAGACCCTCTTCGCTCACTAAGGTAGAGCTTTGAATGGCGGCGAGGGACCGGGTTTTTCGTGAGCTACGACAACATAATGGGCGGGATTTTTTTCTTTCTTTCTAGAAACGATCTTCTTCTCGCAACGTCTTTCTTCGATCTTCGATTGCCGAACTTCGATTTGGTTTAGGTTATGAGACGTCAAAATCGGCGCATAAGGTTTTTCACTTACACCAGTCTTACCTCAGCTTCGGCCGTCTCTTGAACCATCCCTCGGTACCCCTCCCCCTCGGCCGGCGTTGTAAGTTCGGCACATCTACTAGGCCTTGTTTACCCCCGGAGGAAAGAGGACCCCATCATTGACAATGTCTCAGGAGACATCTGCGGAAAAAAGAAAGCGAAAAGGCGGAATCGGCGTTACCGTACCATGAAGTTGACTCCCATCAGAGTCAGAGGCAAACGTGGCAGCGCCGCCTCGTCCAAGTCATCACCGTCGTCGACCCGGGAACCGGCCCAGAAGAGGACTTCGCGGCTCGCGGCGCGCCGGTCCATCAAGCGCAAATCCCTGCTGGAGCGCCAGCTGCCCCTCGAAATCCTCGAGCGCATCTTGGTGCTGAGCGAGAACCTCAACTTCCCTCGCTGCAGCCCCCTTGTCGGCCGCCTCCTTTCTGGTCGCTCGACGCTCGTCAACCTCGTCATCGCCGCCTTCCATCCTACCTGGGACTGCTGGTTTGGCGTCGACAGGCGTACGATCAAGACCGTGCTCAAGCGCGGCGCCACGGACGACTCAAGGTCCTTCAGAAGCTACGAAAAGTTCCCCGAACTCTTCCCTGGAGACCCAGAACTTCAGGTCTGACTTTATCTCTCTCTCTCTCACTGATAGAACCCCACTGACTCTATAGTAGTCTTCTGTACTAGCTTGTCCATGGATCAATGTGGACATCATTTTTGAGGCCCGGCAGGTCTGGGCTTGGCGCTTCGCTCGCGACAGGTGGTATTCTCATTCTCATGTCGGTCTGAAGAGCGAAGACTCGGACCACGAAAACCCGCTCAACTCACCGCATGATCGGACCGGCGGGTTTGGCCATTTTGCTTCCCGAGACTGCTTCGAGTACGACTGGCTTTTGTACGGTCTAGACGGCTCGAAGCCCACCCTCGACTTTTACGTCGACGTGCACCCCAAAACCACCATTCCCGAAGAGCTCGTCACCGGACCATGGACGCTGGAGCAGCAGCGACTGTTATTCTGGCTTCGTAGAGGTGGTGCCAGGATTCAGCCTGAGTCGCAAACCTGGGAGGTGAGTTGACCGCGTGGCTCCTGAAATGTCCGTAACCTGACATGCCACCCAGACGTTGAGGATAGGCTTGCAAAATGCGGTCACGCACCGCAACCCAGGAAGCCTTGACGGGCGTCTTATCCAGATGCTCTTGCTCGTGGACGACTACTTCCCCTCGCATGCCCTCGATGACAACCAATCCCTTTGGCCGCTTGAGATCTTGGAAGAGGAGCACGCCAAGGTGGAGCGACTCGTCGATGCCAGGGAGCGCAGCAACGCCGGCCCCATGTACGAGCTCACGGAGCTGCAAAGACGAATGACTGAGTACCATCGTCGCGAGGTTGATCTGCTGACCTCGAGGTTGAGTCGGCACGACCGAGTGGCGCCTCACACTATGGTGGCCGTGGGGCTTCTGCCTCAAACCAGACACCGCTGACGACAGGGAGAAAGACTAAGTTGCGAATAGCTCGGCCGACTTTGTCACATCAACTTCTGCACATATTTTCACGGAATATCCAGCGTTCGGGTCTTACTATTTAATGTAATGGGGATATGACTGGGCAGTCTGAGTTCGGCAATGTCTCTGTTGCTGTGTACGAAGCGGAGCCGGCGCGCAAAAAAGGAAGGATCACGAGCAGGATTGGGGCGGCGGCTTTATTATGATACCATGCGAGGATCGCGATGATGGCGAGGAGAAAAGTTTTGGCGTACTCTAGCCATGAGCTTGTCCTTGGTGCGCTTGATCGTCTTGGTCATTGAGCAGCTTAGGAGAAGGACAGTGATGAACAAACTACAGATCTCATAGCTGCATTCGGAATGGTGATTTCGACATGAATATACAGACGTGACATCTTATGCCAGGTGTGTGTCTTGGGGTTGACCATGCAAAGTTGGAAGAGTTCGTCGTCAGCCAGACTCACAGTCGAATAACCACCTAGGTACTACATATACCTGGCTAACTCGACCGGATAGTACCCCATGACACGTCAGCCCAGCTCATTCGATGCGTGGAAGGAATCAACAGCACCGCCGACATATAGAAATTTGGTATGAGAAGATGGCCAGACACGTAGACTCGCCAAGACCCCTGAATTGATACTCAGGTGTTCGCCTTCCCACCTCGAAATCCCAATGAAGAATCAATCTCATCCACACAGTGGTGCAGTTGCCTACGAACGATGCTGGCCCGACCACCTGACGACACCTTCTGTGTGTCGACAACCTTAATAGAGGTGGAGGATTCGGATGTTCTTGGTGACATAACCATGTTGGGCCATGCTCGAGGAGATTCTTGTTTGCTCATTACCGTGAATCTTGTGCGTAAGGGGCATCCTTTCCCTCTGTAGTCTTCCATCTTTGTCGATCGGTTATTCAGGCAGGATACCACGATCGCGTTTAAAAGAATGAGGAAGCCGGAAAATCCTCGTTCCCTATACTTATACGACACGACGTACCACATCATTGCACCTTTGGAAGTCTCTCTTGGACCTGTCACCAGCCTCCCATTGATGGTCTCGTATTTCTTATGTTAGAAACAACTGGCTTTAAATAATAGCATTACCGACCCTTTCTAGGTTGTCTCAGACGTATATATCCCTCAGAGAATAGTATTAACTAGCCTGGCCATTGACTTTGAAAACGGTGGACGCAGTTCTAAGTATTCATAGGACGGCAAGTCTACTGGGGCTCCCAGTGATATATGTCAAGATGTCCGACTGTCCCTAGAGCTGGCCGCGTTTCGACATCGACATCTTGCGTCAGAGTATCGTCCTCCATCAGCGAGCATTCGCCAGAGATACACAGAAAGAAAAGACCAGAGATTATGGGCGGGGGCTGTAATTGCAGACCGTATCGAGCGGTGAATACCGCAGTTGTCACTAGGGAATCCGAGGTTCGTCCCGCCTACTGCTAATCGACCGTGTCCAACGCCGTCGGAAGCGCCCAAGACCTAGGCCAACTCGCCCGATTCTTGCTATTTGAGGTGAGGGAGAATCGGTCGTGGACCTTGATTGGCCTTACGTGCCAGCGTTGCGCCATCGGTGAACTCTTGGACGCAACCTGGAGTGGCGCAAAGGACTTGCGTGACACCATTGGGGAAGATGGCAGCCATTTGTCCAGGTCGGACCTCACCTTACGGAACGATTCACCTGTCCGCAGTGACAGCGTCCGATGGCGTTGACGTGGAAGACCTACCAAACAGTGGTCTCGGTCAAGAATCCTCTGGAAAAGTTTCTTCGGGCGGCATCATCATCAACCATGTTGAGTTCCTGAGAAGGGGAGAGAACCCATGATACAACTGGTCACAGTTCGACATCCTGTCTAGCGACCATCATTCTTCAGCCCGTACTGAGACGCAGTCAGCATCTTCTCGGCAGCACCTCACAAGATCGAGATACTCGAACATGCGACCTCCCATCCGGAACATTGGGATCCCACAGCCGCATCTGGCACAACCCCCCTCCGCCAGACACTAGCCATCCTGCAGCACGAAGACAACGTCCCCAATCCGTCTCGCCGAAGGTGCGTCCCTCATGCTGCCCGATGTTGCCGCAGAACGCCGGCGAGCCGTATCAGGCATTCCTCCCTGATCCTTACGACGATGGCGGCGGGGAGTAAGCCACGGGCCGCAGACTTTCTGTGCCTTACCTCACGACCAAGTGAATAGAATGAAGCTATTCCGGATCTTCCGCCATGCAGCTTGGATCGCTGCATTCGGGAGTTCGAGAACCGTTCGGATTCAAGCAACTCATGCGTCACTCACCACGCAAGGCAGCCCAACCTGTGCGCGCGCAACGCAGTGGATCCTCCGTCCTTCCGCGCCTGGAACCTTCACAGGAGGAGAAGGCCAGTAGGGTATCCACGACGTGACCAAGACGGGCAGGTAGTGAAGCATCGCCAGACGCGCCAGGCCAAAGTCAAAGCCCAACCTTGTCGAGCAGAATGGTAGAGGGAAAAACAAAAAAGGTGCTTCCGCGCCCGAGCCGCCCCCCGTATGCCTAGCAGACCCAAAACCCTCGACGAGGCCTCACAACCCAGGCTTCTGGGCTCATCGCGACCCTTTTTCCAAGGTCCCCGAGCGGCGGTTACTTTCCGGCCCCCAAGGTCACCCGCCCAGCCACCACTCGGTGACATCCCGTGATCCCACGAGGGGGACACTAGCCCTTGTGCGCCTCACCGCAGCAACGCGAGTTGCCCAAGAGCCCAGAACGGTATCATCATGATGAATCACCTCTCGTCAAACGCCAGGCCAACCGCGCCGTCCACTCGAAACCGGCAACCGTGACACTAACGCGGAGTACTTCCCATCACACGCGCCTGGGGCGCCGGTGTCAAGGTACCCTCCGTCAGGCCTCCGTGAACCTCCGTTCGTTGGCCCGTTAGCGCAGGGGAGGGAAGAGAGAAAAAAAACCGGACCACACACCCTGCGCAGGGTGGTGCAATAGCAACCACCAAATATCACCATGCTCATTGGTGCGCGCCGCCCATCAAAGATGCCATCCTAATAATGAGAGGGATGGAGAAAAAAACATCCCGGCTCGGAGGTGGGTGGCGGCGGTGTGACTCACTCGGGGCACCGCAGTGTCCCCTCTTATCGCCGACGACCACCGACCAACCGTTCGGCGTTTTGCGACGGATCCCTCCCCCATGGGCCTCAATCTCACTTCTCACCTTGGGTTCGTTCACGCGAGTAAACTCGGTCGTTCGGGCGGTTGTCACCTCTCTGCCACGTTTTGCCTTGTTCGCTGTCCCAGACTCCGAAGGCGGAGATGCACGTAAACCTGGTTCGTCGCCCAAAGTATCGCCAACCCAAGTATTGTCTCCCACCGAAGCGTCATCGTCGGGCTCCGTTCACGGGTCCACGGTGGACTGGATGCAGGTCCTCCCGTCCATGTGACCGTCCAACGGTGAGCTTCGCGGCGCCAGGTCATCGCACATATGCCGGAACATCTCCACCGAGCAAGGTGAACCTGGGGGGACAAGGAAGACGGCGGCGAGCTAGGCCGCAAGAAGATTTTGGCATCTGTGAGTGAATTCTGTTTCCAGCAGTAATAGCATGTTTGGTATGAGGTATGAAGCATGCGTATGTAGACACTGTTTCCAGTGTAGTAGATAGAGAACATTTGATAGGCCGCAGATAGATCAAAAACTTGGTTTCTTTGGTCCGGAAAGCTAGCTATGATTCTCTCGAGTATAGCTTCATTGCTTTGTGTTCGAGCTTTTGTGCCAATGAACAAGTTGATATCGATGCTTTGTCATCGTAAATCAGGCTTTGTATGTCTTCTCAGCTCGTGAGACTTTTTTCCCCGACGTCCCGATGGCGACGATTGGCTTCGTTACCCGGGAACCACGTATAGCGCACTGAGACGTGTCTCGTTCGACTCGGTATGGTCGCCCCTTTCGGATCTCCCGTCGAGCGCCCAATCACACAGTCCCATACTCTGATCGCGGGCGGTTCGATTCGACAGACCCATCGTTTCCATCCTGTTGCGCAACCCTTTCCGAGTTGCCCGCTTCCGTAACGCAGCAAACAAAAAAAAATTCAACGCAAAATCAACTCTCTTCTTCAGGTGATCGTACAAACACAAATGCGGCAAACAACCGCCGTAGCCCTCTTCGCCGTCCACCTCCCGTAAATGCCTGGGTCCGTTAATGCATGCAAGATTACCACGCTTTTCGTGCCGTTCCCTGACGCCATCTAAGTTCTTCTACTGACTCGATGAACCGCCAAGGTGGTATCAAAGCTCTTTCCGTTCCCCGCCGCCCCCGTGATGGTTTCGTTCTAACAAAGGAAATGGAGGATATTGCACAAGAAGGTCAAGTTTTGTTTGACGTTTGACCCAAAGGGAATGTCGGGAAGGTTTGCAAAGTATTTGCTCAGTTAAGGATACCCTCCCACATGCCCGGTCCGCGGTATCCGCCGATCGAGTGGAGGGCCGAAGCCTCGTAAGCCGGTGTCGCTTCCGTCGCGCAGCAGACGCGTTTTCTCGGAGAACCCCGGTCAGTCATGACCATCTGGCCCGCTCGCGGGCGAACCAGAGATTGAGGCCACGGCTTGCCAACAAAGTTGGCCGACAGCATCTCTCGAACGTTCTCCTGAAGAGAGGTGTCAACAACCGAGATACCTCGGGCGCGCTTGCGCGACATTGAAGCATTTGGGGTAGCGCCATCTGTGCGGTAGTTCTGAAGCTCTTGAAGTGCGCGCGCAGCGTCGTTGGCCGGGTCGTGAGCCATCTCGTCGAGTTCGCGTTCTCTCTGCGCCAAAGGGGTATCCAACGACATGTCACCGAGTCTGCCCACCGGGCCGGTGTAAGACTCAGGAGATGAAGTGATGCAATTCTCTTCGTAGTCCTCAGGAACCGAGGTGATCGTCGGTCTCAGGCTCGACCTCTCACTGCAGAGCTTCGCGGACCGGAATCGCGCCTGGACACCCAGTGGGGCCGGCGCGCTAACCAGCGACGAGGCAGATGAGATTGAGGAAGAGCGCGAGGTGCGCGACGAGTCAGAAACCATCGATTCGGGAGACGACGCAGTCGAGATAGAGTTGGCGAGAGACGAGCGACGAACAGGGCAGTAGCCCTGGGGTGACGAGGTGTTCGTGACGGGCCAGCGATCCAGGCACTGAGCAGCAGTCACGCAGGAAGCTTGGGCCATGGCAAGACCCATAGCATTGCCTTTGCCGAGGTGGGATGTGGCGCTCACGGCAGGAGTGC
Source organism: Colletotrichum tropicicola (assembly GCA_025962755.1). Lineage (NCBI taxonomy): Eukaryota > Fungi > Ascomycota > Sordariomycetes > Glomerellales > Glomerellaceae > Colletotrichum > Colletotrichum tropicicola. The sequence goes on from JAOWMA010000245.1 coordinate 13,143, forward strand.
TGTATCCGCTCGACTGAGGAGTGAGTCGGGGAGTTGGCAGGAGACCAAGGGCAGGAGCCAGCCGACCCGGAGTATATACAGTGGCAGGCGAAGGCTCCATGATGGTCGGGGTGTTGAAAGATCGCGGGGTGGGCGTGAGCTCGGCCGAGTCGTAGCCCATGCCGCAAGTACCACTCATCGCAAGGGCGTCTTGCTGAGCCGACAGCATAGTGCGGTGACGAGCCAAGGCGTGAGAGCTAGCAGTCAGGTGCGCGGTAGGAATCAAGCCTTCGATGTTGTCCAACTCGGGATTCAGCTGCAGGATAACCATCTTCCAGTTCGAAGTCTGCTGGGCGTACCACTGGGCTGACGTTCCTGGGGCGGGGGGAGAGGGAGGCGTGTACTTCAGGACAATGTCGGTCCATCGCTGGAAGACTTCGTCGGTGATGTGGAGCTTCCAGTCGACCGCCAGGAGGAAGGCAATCTCGTTTTGGTTGATCTCTGCCGTGTTGAGTCCTGAAATCTTACTCCAGGCTCTTGCGGAGTAATTCCTGTCTTGGAGATACTTGGATGCCAAAATGAGCGCCGCGAGGAACATGCGGCGACCGCATTGAAGGGCGCGACACTCGTGCTTGTCGTCGGGCTGCTCCATGGTGAAGTCATGCTTGGGAACATGGGGCTTGATCAAAATCAAATAGTAAAGCGCGACTTGCAGGGTGGAGTAGCTGGTGCGAGAGCGTCGCAGGGTCTCCTGGATGAAGGTGCGCAGCGGCAGCACCGCCTTGTTGCCCAGTTCATTGCGACAAACGACAGATGACAGGGGCCAGATGGCCTCGACAATCTGGGTCGATGAATCTAAAAGGGGCATCGCGTCAGGAAACATCTCGACGGGGCACTTAATTGCGTCTGTTGCTGCTTACCAACTAGATTATCGACGAAGTTGTGCTTGCGCTCGGATTGGCGAACAAGAGTCGGGGGAGCTCCGGCGCGAGTCGAGCTTGCACCACCAGTCCGTCTCGGGTTCTGTCGCAACTCTGCGGGAATGGCGGCAGGCGCTTGCTGAACGGTGCGCTTCGGCCACGGGCTGGTGAACCTGACGGCAGTGTCGCGCGCGGCCGAGGGTCGCGACAAGCAGTACGAGTCGGCGGGGTCGGAGTCGGAAGTGTTGGTGGGGGAGGTCGAGGTCGAGGATTGGGAGGAGACAGCAGACCAAACAGAACCCGAGGAGATGGAGGTCAGGGATTCGAGCGAGGAGCTGTAGGCGTCGTTTCGGTAAGTGCTGATGAAAGCCGACGAATCATGTTCGGCGTACTTCATCTTGGATACAGGGTGTGGGGGGGTCTCGGCGTTGGAGATTCGAGTAGGAAGGTAGTAGTGTACCTCCAGTCGCCGTCAAGCTAAGTCAACCGGGTAAACCGTGGAGGGTTCGTATAATCAGATCGTGGTACCGTATCGATAACGCGAACCTCACAACAGCATGTGGCAACTGTTGCAAAGTCCTTCAAAGTCGTAGATATGGAAGGCGGCTTCTAGACGCGGGAGTCCTGAGCCGACTGTACACGAACGATCAAACCGGAAGACGGAGCGAGGCGGGCGACTGGAGTAGATTTCGCGATTCGGATCAGAGGCATCGTTGATTTAATGCTTCTACTGAGAGGGGAGAGTTGTCTGGTTAAAAGGTGAGCTACTGCATAGCCACCAGGTGGTCAAGCGGGCGAATGCGACAGTCTAAATCGGGGGGTATTGATACAAGGTGTGATGTAAGTTGAGGCAGAGGTGGGTTGGGTAGGTCAGGATGGTGATGGCATGCGAGGTCGGAGGCGGAGAGGGTAAGGTGAGTGAGGGGAGAGGTGAGGTGAAGGACATGCAGGTACGGGTAGGGCAATGTGTGGCTGGACCTCGAGGTTATATCCAAGCAGGCGGGATGAGGTGTGACTCTTCCGTTGCGCGTGCCATCTCGAACGTGTTCAGAGGGGCGACATGCTGGCGTGACGAAGTCGGAGGGCCCCTTGGGCCTTGCCTTGCCTTGCCTTGCCTTGGGTGGCTCAACTCTGGTCCAGCTGGGTGATGACTCTTTCGGGTCTGGGTGGCGAAAGGGGGGTGTACCTGGTTCGTTGCCGCCGAGACAGGTGGCTCCAAGTGGCAGGCAGGCAGGCAGAAGGGGGACAGAATTTGGGGGAGGAGGCAAAGCAAGGAAGGGGAAGGAGCGCGGGAGAGTGGCAGCCTAGGGGAGCCCGACGGACCAGGGGGGTGCTGGGGATTGGGTGCGTGCTGAGTGGCCCGGACAGATGTGCGTGATCGGTGGCTCGGGGGGCTAGAAAGGGTAAGGGGGGACGGAGGGGGAGGCACGCAGCCAAGCAGGCGACGTGCGGTGTCTGGCCGGGCCGTTGCTGGCCTGGCTGGGTGCGGCGGCGCGTTGCTTGCTTTGGCTGTGTCTTGCCGGGTGCTGTGCTGTGCAGACTAACCTTGGAGAGGGCGGTGCAGCCACTGCTGAGAGACTCTCGGATGGAGATGGCTCTTGGCAGACTGCAGCGGGGTGTGGCGAAGGATGAGCTCGCTCTGGGTCAGCGGGCGAGCACCAGGTGAGGTGGGAGGATGAGTCGTAAGCGTCGTGTTATGTGTAATCGGCCAGTGATTAAAAAAGAATGAGTATAAGGTAAGCACAAAAAGAGGACAGCGCAGGGATAGAGAGAGGGTATCGGAGGATCGATTGTTGGATCTTTGAAAAGAGGCAGGAAGTGAGTAACAGAGGAAGGCAGCAAGACAGAGTGTCCGGTCCGTTGGGTGTCGATGGGAAGCAGCGCAGCGCGTCTGTGACTCGATTGGCAGCAGCAGCAGTGGTGGGTGCAGTGCAGTCGCAGTCGCAGTCGGATCCAAAATAGCCCAGCGCAAGGGAGATGAGAGCCTGCTTTGCTTGCCTGGCGTTGAGCTGAAAATGGAAGAGATGTCGGGGTGACTGACAGGCCTTTGTTAGTCGCAAGGAACAAGTGAATGCCGCTGCGGTCTACAAGGCGCTGGGGGGGTGCGTGGTGACGGTGATGTGATGGCGAGGGAGGTCGAGGTTGTCGTGTTGGGCGCGGCGAGTATCGTGACCGAGGGTGGCCGAGATGACTCTTGCGGGCGACGAAGAGGTAATGCGGCGCTATTAGGACACGGGGATGGCGAGAGAGGGCGTGGTGAGAGGCGAGGAGATGATTGCAGAAAGCATAAAGCAAGATACAAAGGAATAAGCGGAGAGGGTCTAGAGTCTCTCCTCAGGATATCCTGAAAAGAGGCACGTCTAGCAGACTTCGGAGAGTCGCTGTCGTACGGGTTTAGACCTTGGAATCGAACATGGCGACGGCGTTTGTTCGATAGAGCAAGAAAAGGGAAGGGGGAGGGACACGAGTGCACGGCGATGTGGGCGCGGCGATAGTTTTGAATGCCTTGGAGGCCAGGAAGGTGCGGTACGGGACCAGGCAAGGGAAGGTGAGGTAAGGCAGGTACCTGCCTCTGGGGGGTACTTGCCCAGCACCGACCTCGACCTCCCCGTCTGTCTGCATTGCGACGCCGGTTGAGTGGGAGCTGCTGGCGCATCCATCCCACTGCCACCCGACTGCCTCTGCCACTGCCTCTGCCACTGCCTCTGCCACTGCCTCTGCCTCTGCCTCTGCCTCTGCCACTGCCACTGGCGCTCCTCCCGTCCCGTCCAGAGCCGGTGTCAGAGGCCACGGCAGACGGGAGGTACTTGCGGCACGAGGTACCTGCCTCCATGCCACCTTTTTTGCCCTTCCCTGCCTGGGGTGGGAGGGGACGGCCGGATACCCAGCGAGTCTCAGCATCCGTTCACTGCCTTTTCTTCAGCCGCGTCGTGATTGGCCTGCCGCTGATGCAGGGTGGGTCTCTGTCGTCCTCCTTCCTGGGGGGAGGGGCCATATCGAAAACCAAAAATACGTGCCCACTTCTTTCTCTCGCATCAGTGGCTGCTGCTGCTGCTGCTGCTGCTGCTGCTGCTGCTGCTGCTATTACTCACACGCTCACCTCGACGAGTTTGATGGCCGCTGCTTGGTTTGCTTTGCTTTGCTTTGCTTTGCTTGTGCTTGCTGGCTTGCCTGCTTGCCCACCTCATACATTTAGGTTTCTAGGTTTCGCGGCCTCCTCCCCCCTCTACTGGCCTTGCTTGCTCTTTCGGGTCTTCATCAGGTGCGGTCGGTAAGGTTCCTTCGATGCCATTCCATGCATCGTCCGCTCCCTCCCTTGGGCCTCGCAACCACCCGTCCGTCTGGCTGTCTGTCTGCCCCGTGCCTGAGTCTGTTGCAGCTGCGTCTGCCTCACCTTCTGCCCGACCCTGGCTGTCCTCCAGGCGTTTCCTGTCGTTTTTGACTCTGGCTTATTCCGTGACCATCTGGCTGCTCTCGTCGCAGCCTCGGGGCTGATTGGCTGGCAGCGCCTCGCGCTATCCGGATGCGGACTAGCCCGCCAAGCCTAAAAGGCTGTCCAACCAGTCGTGTGCGGCAGCACCACACCTTCTTTTGCGGTGGCCCATTCCTTTGTGAATTCTGGCAAACTGCCCGCTGCAGGTTGGTTGGCATGGCTGCCCAGCCCCAAGCCGGCAAGGCAGGAGGGGAGGGGAGGGAAAAAAAAAAAAAAAAAGAGTCATCGCTGCTTGCTTGTGCCCCTCCGCCACCGCTTTTGCACCCGCGATTCGACGAAGCCATCCCCAACGTCGTGTCCAACTGTCCGGCCCATCCATCGGCATCCATCCTGTCCACCCTCCAACCTCCGTCTGGCTCCATCCATAGCAGTCCGGCCTAATGATTATAGCGACAGCCAGACATGGACGCGCACCCTCGCAACAAGAGGAGATGCAGTGCTCTTGGCACACCTTGGATGAAGCAGATGGTGTTTCCCGTGCGAGGATGGGCATGTCAAGGCCAAGACGATGAGGGTATCACGAGCCCGGCCATCAGCGTCCAGCTCATTTCTTTCGGCGGATTGCAGGCGATGCCACGGACACAGACACAGGCGTGGACGGACGAGGCAATATTGACACAAATGGACTGACAACAGCTGTTGTCTCGCCCAAAGTCTCGCCACAGCTTGGTCAAGCTTCACGTCGAAATTTTCACCCTCGTCCCCCTCGTGCCATCATGCCACCCACCCCCTCGAGCTTAGGCCAGCCGGCCAGCCAACCGCGACGCTCCCGATTACCACCTTAGCGGCCTCGACTAAGGAGACGGCCAGAAACCACCTACCAGAGCAGAGGTGCCGATATGCGCAGACACACCCCATTCGCCGCCATGCGCTGTCCACCCCTCAGAGTTTCGCAAATCTCGATGGCGGATGGCCTAAGCCAGCTGTTCTTGGCCATGTTGCCTTCGTTTTCCACTCCACGGGTTCGCAGGCCCCCGGACCCTCGACTCGACCGGCCTGAATGACGGACTCTGCACCTCGCTGGCTTCCGTCCCAAGGCCCGTCAGGGTGGTGATATCACTCTAATTTCGCAGTCGGGTTATTGCTCGTGGGCCGAGTCCAGCCTCACTCTCCCGTCTCCATCCAGAATGACGGCCCAAGTCACGGGTCCCGGCCTACAACACTGCCAGCTGGTCGCTGAACGGGGCCTTGACAGTGGACTCCTGGGACGAACCTCACGGGCTGGGGCCTCTCCGGCGAACGCGGGCTTCCGTTCAGTGGGTAGTCAGCCCCGAAACACCGAGTGTGCCCCCTAAATTCCGCCACGGCTCCGCTTGAGACGCTGAGCTGAGGTGCTGTTTTTGGGAGGGGAGCATCGACAGTTGCTTACGGATACGATGCGATTACGCGCCGGGAGCTCAGCGGAAGCGTTCGCTCTCCGACTTTGTCAGCCGTCAAGGGTCCCTCACTGCGCATCGCATCTGACGTATCGCCATCGGCCTGTCCTCCGTCTCGACATGGTCGCCGTCTCCCACCCACGACCCGAGGATCCCGTCATTGTCTCCTCACCTGTGCATCCGCGCCGTTACGTGCTGCAGTCCCTTCCAGCGGAATCCAGCGGGATGCCTTCAGCTCTCCGACGCATAATCTCTGTCTGGCCCTAGCTTTAAGAGCGCACGACATGCATTTGTGCAAACACTGGTCGCAGCTTGGTGAACGGGTTGCCCTGTTCTCCTCCGGGCCGTGGCTTGAGCTCCAAATAGACACTTCAAAACATCCAGGGCCACAGCTGATACACCTCACGAGGTCAATCATGTTGGAACACGCCAGACGGTACTTACGTGTTAACCTCCACACTTTGCATATCTTCATCTTACTGGGGACCAGGTGCACAACTCTCCCAGCGCGCCAGAGGTACTCGCGCCGAGGTACCCGGCGCCACCGCGATGGTCGTTGCGCAGAGAGCAGGGGAGCCGTCCTCCATGTCGAAGCATAATGCTGACAGAGGACACGCAGCCTGTCATTACCAAACCGCTCTCCGGGTCCCGTCCTCAGATGCCTGCTTCTCATTCGCCCGATGCTCATAGCCTTGTCGAGGGCGATACACGGACTACATGTACTGGTTTGTTCCGCCCGCCGGACTGCGCTCGTGCTCTGGGAGACCTGTGGAAGTGGACGCGCGGGAGACCGACCGCCAGTTCGACCCTGGGCGAGCACGAGATTCATTCCGATTCGTACCGAGCCTACAAACTTTGGCATCATTGCCCAGCCAAAATGTCGAGCATTTCCACATGGCCAAATACAGGACCCTGTTGCTCGTGGCCAAGTCAAAAGCCAAACACGACAGCGGCCTGCTCCCCACCACCGATTCCTCGAGAGGCGGGAAATTTCTAGAAGTTGGGGGCTGGGAATGGCATCAAGTTTACTCGGAATGGGGGGGTGACGGCGTTCTTGCTTGCTCGCTTCCAAGGAAGCATGCCGTCATCTGGTGCCTGCCACCGTGTGTTCGCAGGCAGGCAACCTACAAGGCACCACTGCATCCAAATGCAAGCTGCAGAACCTGCAGCTTCACCAAGCTGCCATGTCACACACCTCCAGTCGCCTCCGTCGCAGCCTCCCCCGCTGCGCCCCGCGGCAGACAATCATTGGACGGCTGGGGCTTGACCAGGCCAGCATCAGCGTCTTGCGTGTAGGCCGACGAACTCAGATTGCCGTTCGGTGACAGGGGACGCCGTCAACCAAGGCGGGAGGTGGAGAGGGGCACTGGACAGTTTGCTGTCAGATAAGCATTATCTCACAGTACTCACCGGTAAGTCTGATTCGTCCGACATGCCTTCCTTCTCAAGCCAGGCTGGCAAGTTTGGATTAATCTTCAAGCCAACACATTGATCACTAGTGCTCAGAATGTACTGCAACCACTCAAGACGCAATTCGTGCAGCACCAGATGAGCACTTGGCCATGAGGAAGCCTTGCAATACCATCCAGCTTGCATCTAGTGGGCTCCGGTTGTTCTTGGCTCTGATCCGCGATCGCACCCAGCCAATGAGCGACTATCTGTGGCCAACTGATTACCGCGATGACTCAACTTCGCCCAGTCAGGGGCGAAGAGGCGACCAGGCGACGACCAGGCGAAACCGGAGGCCATCGCCGTGGTCGCACCTTGAAGGTTTGCCTCCAGCAGCCCTCTGTCAAACCAGGCGGCATAGGTCTTTGATAGAGACAAATGGCCGTGTTTTCTCGGACTCGCTTCAAAATTCCACGACCTGCAGTCGAAGCAAAGCATGCTCAAAGTCTATGCCGGCCGGTTTTTGACCTTGTTACCCATCCAAATACAGACGAGACCCAGAAGCCGCTTGCCGCGCGGCTGAAGCGCACGACTCAGTAAACGGACCACGAAAGGATCCCGGAAACGCCGTGGACAGTCGGGTACTCAAGGGACGGCACCTAAACGGTATCGTACAACAACCTTCGATAATCCGCGGGTGCATGAAGAAATTTTCTGCCATGCTCGACACGAGAATATCTCTGATTTGTGGATGATGCAAGTACAACACACCAAAGGGGTGGCCAAGACAATTCTGTTTGCCTGTTGGGATAATCGGCAGTTCCAGACCAACCAAAGGCCGAGCGACCCAAAAGGGCATGCTTCGAGAAAATCGTTCCCTTCTAGCTCGAGTGGTATCCCGTATGGGACGATGATCCCTCGCGGGAATTGGGTTGGGTTTCAGCACCGCCCGAGTGTGTATCCGAGCGAAGCACACGAAAACCTCCATCAAATCATGACTAAGGCGCGGCCCAGTAGTGCCTTCAATTTCGGCATGCCCTCTAAATTAGACAGCAACAGCCCACAAGTTTGGACCGTAGTGCAAGTGTTCCAAAGGAGACCTCCAAAGGTCTCACCTCCAAAGGAGACGTGATGTCCGACGTGCCCGTCCGTAATACCCGATCGAGGTTATGATGCCTCAGACATTCACCTTGGTGGAGAGATACAACTGGTGAGGTGTCGTCACAGTAACTCCACGGACACCACTCTGGATGTCAAATCGATGGTTTTTTATTCGTCGATGCCAACAACTAAAGCCACCGATTGCGGGGGACGAAAATGTTGCAATTGTCATCTTGGACAATGTCGGGCGGCTTGGCGAATAAGCCTTTCCTGGCGTGACGTTTGTTGGACAATGTGGTGGCGGACGGCAAAATCACTCCCTTCGCCTCCGTCCGGGTCATTCTGATGTGCACGGCGACATTCTCTGCGCTCAGGCGGATGGCCGACACGTCCACATCCACAGGTGAGATAAGATGGACGGACGACTATCCGCCACTCCGGAAGCGTCGGTCATCAGGATGTGCTTTGCCGCGTGGAAGCGCAAACTGTCTTACAGCAATCAACTAAAGGCCTAGTGCCTTACCCCTCTCGGATTTGACTGAGGACATCTTGGAGGCCGGCTTGGCGCTGGCGGCGCAGTTGTCTGGCAAGGTTTCATGGCTAAGCGGGAGCTGAAAGATGCAGACTTGACAGCGGACACCTCGTGTGACCGTTCAGCTGTGCACCATCGCGGGCCTTCGAAATCCGGGGTTGAGAGGCCAGTTGCCCACAACATCGTCGTCATGCGGCAAGGCTGGGTTCCAAAGAGGGGGAGCCCTCGGAGGGCCTTCCGGCAAAGGCCCCAAGGCGTCCAGTCTAGCCACGCTCAACTGTCAGTCGGGCACCGTTGATGAGACATGCCCGCCTGGGCTGAAGGGGCTGGGACGGAAGACGACCAGTCGAGTCACCACTCACGGGCGGTCTCGATGAGGGTCCTTCTATTCCTGGTGACCGCTTTCCCCCCACTTCCCAAGGCCGAGGGATCACCAAGGGCCTGGAGAAGGGCCCTCACCTCATGCAATCCCAGCCCAGGCAGCAGCATGGATTGGATGTCATCCACGGATGACCCGCCTGCGAACTCCCCCCAGTCTTCGTCCGCTGGCGTAGGGCACCATCACCAAGGGAACAGCAGGGGCCGTCTTTCCGTTTGGTTGGTTCATTCGGTTCTGCAACAACTGGCCAGCCTGTTTTGAATCCCTCCTGGCCATCGCTTCTCGGCCGGTTCACTTCTTCACGCGCAGGCAGGCGGACAGTAGCCTTGCATGAGTTCGTGGCGTGAATCTCATCTCATCTCCAGACTGTCCCGCTCACGACCCCCGGCATAAGAATCCTAGGACGAACCCATGATGCCACGGGATTTTCGCCCAGCCCAGTCGCAAACTGACGAATGCCCCTCGCGGCGTCTAAATGGCAGACGAACGGGGCCTTTTTTGGGGGTGGAGCGGCAACCGTGACCAAGGCTTCAGCTTACAAGTCACGCCGTCATTCACGATGGGCGCGCCCCCGGTCGAACGCGCCAGGTTGCAATGTGTGCACGCAATCCTTCAGGTAGACAAGTGATGCGACGACCAACACCGGTCTCGGCGAAGATGGCGGAAAGAGGCCGACCGGAGCGCGTGGGTACGGCGGGGACAAAAAGAAAGTCACCAGCGGTCACGATAGCAGTGCAATCGCCGTATCTCTCGCGATGACTCTATCAAGCTCAACCCCTAATCTGTCGCGGGTTTGGGTTGTCGATATCCGGACATCACGATAGACTATCATCTGTATCTGTCTCTGACAGCAGAGTGGATTGGATGGGGGGAGTCAGGATGCAACGGTTTCCGCTTTCGCTTTGCGCAATCCGCGTGACCTTCTCGCAATGTTCGGCCCTGCCCCAGACTTTGAGGTGCACGACTCAGTTCACAGAGTACATCCGGCCCATTCTGGAAAGTCCCTGGGGTCTCTGGCAATCTAGAGATATTGCACGATTCGTAGACAAACGGCCGCAGCTGCGACTGCAACTACAAAAGAGTCGTGGCCAACTCTCCTCAGCCTCCATGTAAGCCCCTCTCCGCAGTGTGGCTGTGTCGGTGGACGGGCTGCGACGACAACGTGACGTGCCGGCAGATGCAGCCTCATCTCGGCCCGGGGGGGCAGATTGCAGGCCAAAGGTTGCATGTTGGAAAAGCCTTGCAAATGACGACTTTGGTGCCAACTTGCCAAAGTTGTGTTGCTGCTGCTGCTGGGAAGCAGGCTGGGTGTGACGGGCGTTGTTTCGAGGCAGGCTGGAGGGCGCCTCGCACACGTCGGCTCCGAGGCCGGGAAGGCCACGAGGCTGCATACGCCCCCGCGCTCATTCAGTCGGGCGATGGAGGTGCCCTGGGTTGAGGAGTCAGAGGGAGTCGGAGGCAGGCAGAATGGACGGACAACCGCCGTAACGATGATAACGATGCCGAAACGCGAGGTTGGGTGCCTGGTTCAATCGATGTAAGTCATCTCGAAGAGGCAGCAAGCCAGGCTGCAGAAGGTAAACAGGCAGGCAGGCAGGCAGCGAGGCCGAATTACGCCCAGGCTACGATGATGAACCTGATCGAATTTGGAAATAAACCGAGTGTGAATCATTCGAGTTGGAAGGGAAATGAGGCCGCCGGTGGCCAACATTTCGTCCTGGCCACGTTGCCGTGAATGCCGTCAAACTTTCGAGGCCACCGGTAGGCAGAAGTAGGTCACGTTGGCTAGGTATTCAAAAATCAAAAGTTAGAGTTATAGTCACGATCGATCCAGGGGGGTTAAAATCGTCCCCGATATTAATCATGACGGTTGATGCTGAGTAATTCTGGATAAACCGTGACAACATCTGTGACAACAAGGTGCGAGACGGGGGGCGGAGCGAGATCCGCCCCGTTGCCACGATGATTACTTCACGACCCCGTGAAGCTCCGGTGCTCATCGTAGGCAGCCCGCGAGACGTACGTTGCCCTCGTCGAGACTCTAAACCCGGAGTCGTAGTCACACACATTCGCCTCGAGGGGCGGAATCCACGACAGCACTAGCGGTAACCCTTGATGACGAGCTCGCTCATCGTGATCGAGTGAGGTCACGAGAAGGGTGGCTTTAACAGAGGCAACGCTCGGCAGTGACTCACACGGCCAGATTCCTCTTCCATGGCCTCCCGACTATTCTTTCCTACGGATACGCCGGCCTCGCTGGGGGGCGGGGGGCGCTTGTTGAGTCTTTTGGGGGTGGACGGGGTGAGAACAGCTCGCCGGTCAGGCGTGATGATGGTAATGAGGTTCGTCGGGAGAACGGAAAGAGTTGGATGGATGGCTTGGGCGTTTGTCTTGATGGGTAACCCTCTCCGGGACAGGTCGGGACCTTGCTACCATGCGAGGTTCTGTTGAGGTCGAGGTCGAGGGCCTGAATGCTATGACTTGGCCTGTCGTCTCTCGCCGTTGTGGGGGACAGGGGCCTTGCGGACGTCCTCCGTAAACATGATGCTCTTGGAGAAGATACTCAGACAGTATACATGATGGCTCATAGGTGCATGGCAGGGGAGATCCACGGGCAGGTGGAGGGAACAAGCACTGATTATCGAATGCACCACTCGAGTTCTAGGGTTCGACTGAGCCACAACGGAAGAGGAGTTCAAAGTCTAGAGGACCTTCTTGCCAAGTCATCGCCTGTGTTGAACGACGTCTGAAGCCCTGCTCGTCCGCGGCTAAGTTTATTGCCCTGAAAGCGAATGCTCCGTCGCTTCGTGTGCCATTGCAGTTGCCGGGCTGCGTTCCTCGTCGCTTTGACATGTCGAAGCTGCTGTATCACGGGTGTCGAGAGTCAAGTTTAACGAAAACGCATGTCCTCCCGGCCATGATTCCCATTATTGTCCTATCCAAGTCTCCCGAGTCTACGTCCACAGTAGCTCCCATATTGACATTCGCAGGGGATGAAGTGGAAGGAGGGCAACTCAGCTAGATCACGGAGTCCCGTCAAGTCAAACCCTGCTGCTGTCTTGACCCATCCACAGGATACCGTCTGCGGACTTTGTTACATCACCAGAGAGCCTCTCGCGGGATCGTAAACATTACTTTCCGGCATCAGCCTGCTTCTGTAACCCCGTCGCTGTCGTCCCGGTCTGGTCTGCCTGGTTTCTCGTTCCCGCTCTGGAGACTGAGCAATTTAGAAGCCATCTGCAGACGTTCACTGTCCCTCACTCCTAGGACCCCTCATCTCCATCTCATGTGTATCCTGTGTAAGTGTATACTAGACAAAAACACACATCAAGCTGTGTTGCTTTCGGGATATCGACCGAGTATGTTGACGCTGCTGTTGATCCATTCCTCGCCCCATTGAACCAGTAGCTCAACTTCTGCGCCCTTTCGGTAGGCCAAAATTGAGTGCACAGGGTACAGTGTGTCGTCCTCTATCGTTGTTGCGTCGTTCCCAGTTCAGCTCGACTCGACAGGCTCGAAACCTAGTAAGAGGTTTGTAGTCGGGCCTGTGGCAGTGGGAGCGGGATTGGGACTACTATATTAACCTAAAAGAGCGGGTGATACATCAGCAGGTCATAAACAAGAAGAGTGATAGCTGGCCGGTAGAGGAACATACGAAATGGGCTGTTTGCAAGAGCTGCCCTGACAACAACGGAGATCGGACTCAAGGCATTTGGAAAGAATGAGGTTGCTCTACGGTGTCCTCAAAGAATGATACACAGGCCGTCGTTGAACCCGAATTCATTCCTACGTGGATAGTGCGGTAATCTTGTCGCAAGCATCCAGCAAATGGTGAATCAAAACACCGATGACAGTGCGAGAGATATTTGAGGATGTCAACCCAGAGGCTCTTACACGCACTGAAGGCATTGGCACCTGCCTCAAGATGGCGTCGAATGCTTTCGCTGTCACGCTGACATGGTCATGGAGGTCGATCGATGTTCACACTCCATCCTCAGATTCACCGGCCTCACTGAAGGACCGTCATCAAATATGGACCTGATTACGCGTGGCCAAAGACATCTCGTAATGCAGTTAGGCTGGGTGTTTGAACGTGGTGATCCAGTCTTGATTCCCTGTGATAACTACTCTGTACAAATCGCAAGAGGCCGATAAAGGCTAGTGGACTTTTCTCATCTGCACGGAGGAAGCAGCTTCATCTCTTTTCGTGGCCGCTTTTCTTCTGCGTCACCGACGACCAAATTTGCAAATTCCCGAAACCAGAACCCTTGAATAAAACACACCGACAGGATTGTCCTGCCGAACCAATGCACGGCCCGCTTAAGAAGCCATGTAGGTGCTGGCATCGATACCCTCCTTGGGGAACTCACTGCATGGCTGTCAGTAACGGATTGAAACATGAGCAATTGGGGATGACATACGGAAGGGCGACCTCGAAGCGCTTCTCAATGGCCTTGAGAACCTCCTGATCCTGGTCGGTGCTCACGAAGGAGATGGCGAGACCCTTGGTACCGAAACGACCGGCACGACCGACTCTGTGCAGGTAGGAGTCGGCATCAGCGGGCAGGTCGTAGTTGATGGCCAGGTTGATACGCTCAATGTCGATACCTCTGCCGAAGACGTCGGTGGCGACACAGATACGCTTGTTGAACTCCTTGAACTCCTTGTAGCGGCGAATACGCTCCTCTTGGCTAACGCCGGAGTGCACGGCGATAGAGGGGAAGTTGCACTCTCTCAGCAACTTGTCCAGCTCAGTCGCACGCAGCGTGCTCTTGACGAAGATGATGACCTGGTTGAACTGAAGCTCGTCCAGGAGCTCGTTGAGCTTGCGGTTCTTCTCGCGCTCCTCGAGCTTGATGTAGTACTGCTGCAGACCGTGCAGCGTGAGCTTGGTGTCCTCGTCGACATAGTGCTCGGTAGGGTTCTGCATGAACTTCCGGCAGATGGGCTTGATCTCATCGGACAGGGTGGCCGAGAACATCATAACCTGCTTCTGGGTGGGCGTGGCGCGGAAGATCTCCTGGACGTCACGGCGCATGTCTGGTGGGTGTTAAAACGAGGTTCGGCGTTGGGAGTGAGGCGAGACTCACCGATCTGATCGAGCATCTTGTCGCACTCATCGAGGACGAAGATGCGGACGCTGCCGAGGCGGAGAACCTTGTCGCGGACCAACGCGTTAAGTCGGCCCGGAGTGCCCACGATGATGTGCGGGCAGGTCTCCTTGTTCTTGATCGTCTCAACATCCTTCTGAATGGGAGTACCGCCGTAGAAGACGCCGGTCTTGATGTCGGGCATGTACTTGCTGAAGCGGTTGTACTCGTTGCGGATCTGGAAGGCAAGCTCACGGGTGTGGCACATAACCAACACGGAGACTTCGCCCTGGACGGGCTCGACTTGTTGCAGGGTGGTGAGGACGAAGACAGCAGTCTTTCCAAGACCGGACTTGGCCTGGCAGATGATGTCTCCACCGAGGAGAGCCTGGGGGATACAGGTTTGTTGGACTGTTGGTTCGCGCCGATGTTAGATATGTGTTCCAAGAGCAGAAGAACGACGTAGAGGGCGTGGAAAGGGCCCGTCCATCTGCGCAAAGAAGCCATGTGTCGAGTCGCATATTTCTCCCTCCACCACCTCCACAACAACAAATGCCGATCGATCAAAGTGACGATGGCCGGGCAGAGCACGACTCGCGGCACTGGGAGGCGCAAATGCGGCCCAGCGCGGCTCGCGGCCGTGATACAGAAATAGTTGGGCGCAAGAGAGGCAAAGCTCCAAGGGCGCCAACTCGACTGAAGAGTACTCGGGAACACCGCAGTGTTCGCGCGGCGGGAGGGGTGCTGTCACGCTTTCCCCTCCACGGCCGCGGTGTAATCCACCTTTCACCGATGGATTGGCGAGCCTTGCCCGTACAAAAATGGATATCCAGCTGACTCCCGCATTTTTTCCGGTGCTTCCTCGATGGCGATTTCGATGGCTTAAGGGCTTGCGAGATGGACGGACGCTTGGTGATGCTGATGGGGAGGGGATGATGATGGGTTAGGGTTTTATAAACTCAGGACTGACCCTCCGAAGGATGCTCGAAACCGCAATCGCCAATAGCGCGCAGAAGCTCGGGCTTCAAGAGGAAGTCGCGGAAACCGGTCGAGTGAATGCCGACATAGCTGCCCTTCTTGTCGACGTTGTTACCGGCGGCGGCGGCGTCGGCCTTCTTTCCGTTGGAGGCGGCCGCAGTCTCGTTGGTCTGGAGCTCCTCGTCGGAGTAGTCGATGAGGTCCTCCTCAGCAGACATGTTGTCGATTACTGGTGGAGGTGACGTTTCTGTGGGTGTTGAGAGAAATCGGCCGGGAAGGCTGACGGGCGGAGAAAAATCCCAAGGCTGGCGATGCGAGCTCTGGGGTTGATCAGGGGAGGTCGACGTGGAACAGCGCGGTTGCTGCTCGCGAGGGAAGTGGAAAAAAAGCTGGGTGGTATAGGTTGGATCGCGAGAAAAAGAAAAAACGCGTTGCCGAGTCAGAAAATGCGCGGCAGGCGGGGGATTAAAAGCAAATGGCAACGGGGCGCAAGGTTGGAAGGCGGGATGGTAGGCACCGTGGTTGAGGTGGAAGATCCAGGAAACATGGAAGCGAAGGTGAGGCGGGCACCCAAGGTCAAAAGCTTTCGCGTGAGAGGCTGAGTTCAGCGACGTCATGTGACTGGGACCCGCTTATCTAAGACAGTGTCAGTGCGCGTCCAACACGGTTGCTCTCCAACCTTAACCTTTGCGCTGGAGAATCCATGGAGAAACACCTGCGTTGCCCACCCCTGCAATCCTCAAGTATTTTTTTTCTGAAGGGCGAGGGTGACAGGACACGACTGACTCTTCTTGCAACATTGGCTTTAATGCTTTTGGGACTTTGAAACGCCTGACAAGCTGCAGGGACACCAAATGGCAAAGCCTAAGACCGAGAGCCTGCCAAACAGGCATCTCTACACGCGCGTGTCATACCTGCACCAGGCCGCCTCATACTTGGCGACGGTGCAATCGCCGGGCTCCAACTCAGAGCCTACTTCATCGGAGCCCCACGACGATGCTCATCCGTCTGTCGGCAGGACCAAACGCTCGGCAACCGAGACAATTGCCCGCCGTTTCGCTTCTGATATTCGAGCTGTCTCCCTCAAGGCTCAGATCCGTCCCAGCCCGGCCATGAAGCAGACGCTGTGCAAGTATTGCGACACTCTGCTTGTTGAAGGAAAGACTTGTTCCACCATAGTCCAAAACCCCAGCAAGGGCGGCAAGAAGCCCTGGGCTGATGTTATGGTGACCAGGTGCAAAACCTGCGGCAACGTCAAGCGGTTTCCGGTGAATGCACCGAGGCAAAAGAGGAGGCCATTCCGCGAGCCCAAAGCTGTGGAGGAGCAGGAATCAGCAGTTACAGCACCTGCTGAACCTGTCGGGGGCGACTGAGACCGCTCGTTTGAGAGCCAACCCTCATGTAGGCCTCTGGCCAACTGAATGGACTGGCCGAGTCGAAAGAGACTACACAAGCTTAAGACGCCCAAGCAAGACTTGACGACAACAAGAAGCTCTCTTTGCGGCACGATAAAGTTAATATACGGTATGTAATATCTCTAAGAAGACGGGGCCAGAGTCTCTAACTCAGGGTCATAGAATCCTTGCCACAGCCTCAGAAAGCTGCTCCAGCAAGGGCTGCTTTGCCCCCGACAACTGCGAAGCAGCTGCTGCAGCTTCAGTCTTGTCTGCAACCCGTGACAAACAGTCCTCAACGGCCCTTCAAATATGTATTGTGGGCGTTGCCAGGCACGAACCGGAACTGTGGGAACGGCAGTTGCCACATACCACAAAAACCGAATTCTGATTTGGCAGACTGTAAAGTCACAGGCGTGGTGAGCAACAGTATTTCAGAAAACCCATGGTAGATACATCTGGCGCTGAAGAATATCTCAGCCCTGACAAGATCACGATATCAATTATTATTCACAGTAATAAATTTTTGAAGGAATCAAACCATGTTTGACGGTACTGAGTTCTCAACCTAAGCTACACATACTTTTCATATTCTTCATTAGGTGACTGGTAACATTTTTCCTGAGCATATTAACCTTCAGAACCATACGCCTCGCGGTTAACACACAGCTCGGTGAATGCCATCCTCCATCTGCCTCTTGCCCTTGCCCAAAACCTTGCCAGCACCTTCCTTTTCCTTCTTCTCCTTCTCCTCGTCACCCTTGACGCGCACACGTCTGCGATGGTGATGCTTCTTCAGCACCTGCAGGTCAATCTCATCGTTGTCAACCAGCGTCTCCGTCACCGACGCAATATCCGTCAGCAAGCGTTCGAGCAAGTCAAAGGTCATGCTCTCGCGGACGACCACCCGCAAGATCTCAATCTTCTCCTCGTTGGGCGGCAGCGGGTAGTTGGGAATGATCCATCCGCGGGCGCGGAGCATGAGCGATATCGTCTCCTGCTTGATGTGCGGGTACTTCTCCTTAAACTCGTCCGTCAGACGGAACGATACGACGGGCAGACCGGCGACGTAGTCGGCCGAGGTCTCCCCGGTGGCGGTGACCTCCCCGCCCACCATGGTGGCGGCCTGGTTGACGGCCGATTTCATAGCGCCAGTGGCGGCCTTGTGCGGGGCGCGTCTGTGAATGTCGGAGACGACGGTGTACATGCCGGTGGCCTCGAGGCTCTCGGCGAGGATGCGGGCATTGGACATGCAGTTTTCCATGATCATGCGGTAGCCCTCGAAGCCGAGGTGGATGAGATTGTAGTACTGGACGATGACCTGGGCGCCCGGGCGGGAGAAGTTGAGGGTGAAGGACTTTTCGGTACCGCCGAGGTAGTGCAGCTCGAAGATGAGGTCCTCGGGGAGACAGGACTCGTCGCGCCAGATGATCCAGCCGAGGCCGGCGAAGACGAGGCCGTACTTGTGGCCGGAGGTGTTGATGGACTTGACGCGGGGCAATTCAAAGTTCCTGCGGATGTGTTAGAACGTCGTCAGATTGCTTCAGGGGTCATTTGATGACTTACCACTTCCCACCACCGACACCGGCGTGTGTGAAAGGAGCAATGAAGCCGCCGGACGCCGCGTCGACGTGGATGGGGATGTCGATACCAGTCTCCTCCTGGTACTTGTCGAGAATGTTGGAAATCTCCTCGACGGGCTCGTAGTGGCCCGTGTACGTGCTGCCGAGAATAACAAAGACGCCGATGGTGTTCTCGTCAATGTGCTCTCTCACGAGGTCCGGGTCGAGGCGGTAGTGGCTCTTCTTGCTGACGGGCAGGATGCGGGCCTCGACGTCGAAGTAACGGGCGAACTTTTCGAGGGCGACCTGGGCGTTGGCGCCCATGAGGATGTTGGGCTTGGAGGCGTCCTTGCCCTGCTCCTTGCGGCGCTGCTGCCACCTGCGCTTCATGGCGAGGCCGCCGAGGTGGATGGCCTCGGAGGAGCCGGTGGTGGCGGAGCCGATGGCCTTCTCGCCGGGCTGGACGCCCCAGAGGTGGGAGATGATGCTGATGCAGCGCTGGTGCATGTCCATCATGGCCGGGTACTCGTCGGCGTCGGAGAGGTTCTTGGAGAGGTTCTCCTGCATGAGCTGGATGGCGTTGGGTTCCATGAAGGTGCCCACGAAACTTGGGACGTGTGTTAGTGAAAGTAGGAGAGCTGTGATGCCGACCTGGGATGTGCTTACCTAGCCAAGTTGAGGTTTGGCTTCCCGTCGAGGTCTAACTCGTCCCGAATCATTTGAGCTACTGAGTCTGCGGGGGCGCCCTCATCGGGGATCTTGTATTTAGGAATGTTCATCTGCGAGGTGTACCGCGAGTCAAAGGGGTGAATGTGCGCCGAGGTGGCATGGCTGCGGAGGTTGGCATGTCCAGGAGGCGTGATGTGCGTGGCCTGGAGTCGCTGGACGATCTCCTCTGGGTTGACCTGTCGTGCGTGAGCTGGAAGGATCCAAGACCTTCGTGTATGACGATATAAAGGCAATTGAACTCACATGGTTTGCAAGAGGCATCTCGGCGGCGTCGTGTTGCAGCAAGACTGAGGTGAAGTAGTTATGGGTATCACGAATTGAGTTTACGAACTCTCATTCACAGGTGAAGACGAGATCAGTTGATGTCCAGACCAGCTCATGCCAAGGAATGCCCGCCAAGAGGCTTAAATAGCGGACAGGAGCAACTACGGCACGAAGAATGTTTTGTCCCAAGCTCGAGTAGAACGGCAGCTAAGCCGATGATGAGGAATGAATGACGACATTTCACAGACCGAGCGGAGCGCGGAGCTTCCCCTTGGCCCAGAGTCGTCGCAAGTTTTCTGGACAACGTTCAGCCCCAGGGACTGCGTAAAGCGATCCCGGGCCGAAAGAGGGGTTGGATCGTGATGGCTCGGTACGTCAAGTGGGAGAGGCGCTCAGTCTAGGGCGAGACTCATTCCGGGGTCTCTGCCAAGGCCATGGACGGACGGACATGACGATGGAGAGCTGCGTAGGTACGGTACTGTGTTTTTTTAACACGTGGAGAAGGAGCTTAAGTGAGCTGATGCCGACTTTGCCGGGCGCTGGTCTGGGGGGTACCTTTTGGTGAGGTACCTACTGTGCGAGAATGAGTGTCGGAGAGGGGAAAAAAGCATAGGTTGGCTACGAAGACGCTGTCTGGTTTTACGAGCTTTGACGCCTCTGAAATCGAGCACGTAAAAGGCGACCGACGCTCAGATGGATCAGCCATACAGAGTGGATGAGTGACGGCATTTTTTGAGAGGTTGAGACCTGGACGTCCCGTCAGTGTTCCGGGAGCCCTTCCGCGTCTCCTCCACTGGCGGGTGGGTCCCGCTCCCGCCTTGGCGCTGCAGTTGCGCAGTAGCACCGGCAGCCAGCGATGTCTCCGTCGACACTGACAGTGGAGGTGAAGGCTTCACATTTTTCTGAAATGCAGGCCACAGGATACGCAAGGCCTCTCAACCGCCCTTGGTTCCCCCTAATCCAACGACTGCTGCTCGGAACACTCGAGCCTCCAGAGACAGGGCGAATGCTTCCATCGCCAGGCAGAACTTGTGATCGCCAGTAACGATGGCGATACCGCCAGATGGCCGCGAACCACAACTGCAATCGAAAACTGCAATCGACCACCAGGCTGCAAGCCGGAGACCATGAGATGCTCGTTAGAGAGTAAAAGACGCACGAGCCGTCCAGATCGCCATCCGACATGGCGCCAGACCCAAGGATGCAAAGCTGGAAAAGCGAAGCTCCCATCTCGAACGGCCACTCGAGCACCGCAAGAATCACTGCCCGGAGTGCATCCCACCTCATCCAGCTAATCACCGCCTATGCGCAACAACAAAACCCTCCTGGCAACCCATGTTGCGTTCTTACCGGGGACCGGCTGCCGTCGCCTTGATGGTGGGCCGCTCCCACACCGACCTTGGAGCCCTATCGGCACTCGAGCCACGCATATCTACAAGCATCCAACTGAGTGCCTTTGGCTTCAAGCACATTGCGTGCCTGATATCGTCGGATATATGTTCAATCAGGGACATCGCGGGGGGAACTTCTTCGGAAATAAGATTCCAGGCTGTCATCAGGAACGGGGATGGCCTAGCAGCCACTCAGGTCCTTTCATTCACCTGCCAAAGATAAGCCAGGGCCACCCGGGAGTCGACCTCTTCCCGTCCGAAAAGAAGGCTTGGTGATTGGTCGACGGAACGCAAATTCGACAGAAGGTCCATTTCAGTGACTCGCCAAGTCTCGCGCAATGGCGTGGCTGGCTGGGCCGATGGACGGGTAGCAATGGCAAAGGCTACAGCACCAGTCGTCAGCAGTCAGTCTACCTCCCCAGCAGATAGCAGCGGTGGTCTTCACCGGACCATTCGAGCCCGGTTCCTTGCGAGTCGCTCAACGCGCGCCGTCGGTTGGGCGAGGGCCGGCTCGAGGCGATGACAGCGACCGCACCACAGACACATCGGACGACGCGACGTTTGCAGTCGGTAGGCCAAACCATCTGCCTTCTTCAGTCCCCAAGTCGCCGTGGGCGATCGGAGACCAGCGACTCCCGGATCGGTGACAGGGGCAGAGGCGGCGGCTTTGTGATCTGCTGATCCCCATGTTTCCCTGACAAAGGGTGCCCGAGGGCCTCGTCCTTCCAGCCCGCCGAATCGAGCCTCGAGCCCCCGAGGCGTTCAATCGAGAGAGACACAAGAGTCAGCTTTCAGCGCTCCGGGGCGTGCTAAGAGGTGTGGACCAGCCGGCTGGCCATTCCTGTTCAGCCATTGTCAATCAATGTCACCATCGAACCCCCGGCCGGCGAACCATTCTTCTTTCCCCTCGCCTCCTCCACAGCCCCTCGGATGTCGCTACCCCAATTTAGGAAGGTCGACAAACGGCCGCTGGAGCTGCGGGCTGCCCACCGTCCACGCTACGCTTGTGTCGTGATAGCACGCTAGAGCGCCGAATTCTTTCTGGTCCCCTTGGCCGGCCCCCCATCCAGCGCGTCGCCCGAAGACCCAAAGAGAGGAGCCCACACACACGTGCGGCGCACGGCGGTGATATGGACGATGGGGTGGGTAGATAGAGAGAGAGTGTGCCCGGGGAGAAAAGAGTCACCTCACTCTGTTGGTTGCGCCGAACCATCGACTCCACGGCTCTTCACCTCGACTCGGGTCACACCTCAACACAAGCAGACTCTTCGGGAGCGACAATCTGACATACCGACACCTGCGGCCGAGACTATCGCGCGCTCGTGGTGATCTGCGGCAAGTGGGATTTTGACTGGCTTATTGGCTCTTAGCCTGCACACTGCCGACCGGCACCACCGTCGCCGCCGTCTTCTCGCTTGATTAATTGAAAAAAGCCCTTGGCGCCCGCAGTCCCCAGTCCCCTTGTGGCCTTGGGGCCTTTTCTTGTCCTTTTTGCTTATCTCGTCGCTCGCTCGCTCTTCAGCCCATCCGCAATCGGCGCTCCATTCTCTCACCTATCATTCTACTCGGCCGACAGTAGAGCGAAGGAGAGAGGGACTCGACGCCCTCACCCGCCCATCACGATGCCGTCCTTTTTTCGCAAGCGTGGCGAGCCCGAGGAGATTACGCCGTACCCCGCCCTCGACGACGATGCCGAGGCCACCGGTATCGAGCCGCTCAAGGCTCTGGCCCAGTTCGAAAAGGCGCACAAGCTCGACCCGAACATGCCAATTGACGAGCTCAACGATGTCGACACAGCGCTCGCCACAGGAAACGCCGAGAAGGGCCTCGAGATCGAGCAGGCCCTGATGGAGGACAACTCGCCCTACCCAGAGGTACGTGCGAAGGAACCCGTTTAGACGCCAGGAAATGCGCACGAATGGTGGCATGCGCCGAGTGAGGAACTCCGTTCAAATCGCTGACACGATGCGACTCCGCAACGAAGGTCCGCGCTGTAGTACGGAATTACGATGTCGATTTGCCCGCCAACACGATCCGCGCCTGGGTCATCGGTATGCTGCTTTGCACAATCGGCTCCGGTGTCAACATGCTCTTTTCGCTGCGCAATCCCAGCGTCACAATCACCACCTATGTTGTTCAGCTCATCGCGTACCCCATCGGTCTCGGCTGGGACCTGATTATGCCCGACAAGGAGCAGAATGTTTTCGGCATCAAGTTCAACCTCAAGCCTGGTCGATTCAACTTCAAGGAGCACGTCATCATCGTTGCCATGTCTAATGTGAGTACGCGAGATCGAGAGCTAGTGGGGTTTCTTGAATCCCAGATTTGCGGTTTTGCGGCAGCCAAGATCTCAAATCTCGCGGCGCCAAGGAGGCTCATTATTTCGGGACGGCTCGGACAAGACTAACCATGATGATGTAGGCTGCCTACGGAGGCGGTGTCTTGTATGCAACGGATGTCCTGCTGGCACAACAGCTCTTCTACAAGCAACACTTCGGATGGGCCTTCCAACTGCTTTTCGGTATCACGACGCTCTGCACCGGCTACGGCCTTGCTGGTTTGGCCCGGCGTTTCCTCGTCTGGCCTTCCGCCATGATCTGGCCTTCGAACCTGGTCAACTGCGCTCTGTTCTACACACTTCACGACCACTCCGGCTCAGATCCCTCCAAGACCAACGGCTGGAAAATCGGTCGCTACCGCTGGTTCCTCATCGTCGGCAGCGGCGCTTTCGTGTGGTACTGGTTCCCGGGCTGGATTTTCCAAGGTCTTTCGTACTTTACCTGGATTTGTTGGATTGCACCTCAGAATGAGGTTGTTAACAAGGTCTTCGGCGGTCTCTCTGGATACGGCCTTATGCCCATCTCTTTCGACTGGACCGTCATCTCCGGTTACCTGACCTCTCCTCTGATCCCGCCCTTCCACGCCATCGCAAACGTCATCGCGGGCATCCTCATCTTCTTCGTCATCATTTCTTCGGGCATCCACTTCTCCGGCACGTGGTATTCCAACTACTTCCCTGTCCAGAGCTCCGAGTCATTCGACAATACCGGTGCCATCTACAACGTTTCGCGCATTCTCGATGCCAACTTCCAGTTCAACGAGGAAGCCTACAACGCATACTCTCCGCTCTACCTGCCCACCCAATTCGCCCTCGCCTACGCCTTGTCCTTCGCTGCCGTCGCAGCGGTGGTTGTTCACGTCGCCCTCTACCACGGTACTGAGATCTGGGGCCAATTCAAGCTGGCCCGTCACCAGGAAGATGACGTGCACATGCGTCTGATGAAGAAGTACCGTGACGCTGAGGATTGGTGGTATCTTGGTAAATTTCACCATCGCCCATGACTCTTTCTGATCTTTGCTGACATATGTCCAGCCCTCTTTGTCGTCATGGTCAGCATGTCCTTTGGCGTTGTCGCCGGCTGGCCTACAGGCTTCCCCGCCTGGGCATATGTCGTCTGCATCTTGATTCCCGTCTTCTGGCTCATTCCCATCGGCATCGTCCAGGCCATTACCAACATCCAGCTCGGTCTCAACGTCCTCACCGAGTTCATCATCGGTTACATGGTGCCTGGCCGTCCCCTCGCCATGATGATGTTCAAGAACTACGGCTACATCTGCATGTCGCAGGCGCTCTATTTCGCACAGGACCTGAAGCTCGGCCACTACATGAAGGTTCCTCCTCGCACCATGTTTGCTTCCCAGCTGGTGGCCTCGCTCTGGTCTGCCATCGTCCAGATTGCCGTGATGAACTGGGCTCTCGGCGCCATCCCCGACGTGTGCCAGCCGGACCAGCCAAGCAACTACACATGCCCTGGCGGTCGAGTCTTCTTTACGGCCTCGATCATTTGGGGTGCTATCGGTCCCGCTCGTATCTTCTCCGGCTCTGCGCTGTATTCGTCCCTGCAATGGTTTTGGCTCGTTGGGGCCATTACTCCCGTCATCACCTGGTTCCTCGCCCGCAAGTGGCCCAAGAGCATCTGGCGCTACGTCAACACGCCTCTGCTCTACGGTGGTTCGGGCTGGCTGCCTCCTGCCAGCGTCTACATCTACCTCTGCTGGGGATTGGTCGGCACTGTGTTCAACTTCTTCATCAAGCGCCGATACACGGGCTGGTGGCTGCAATACAACTACATCACGTCGGCGGCCCTTGACTGCGGCTTGATTGTGGCCACGCTCATCATCTTCTTCACGCTGTACTTGACGTCGGCGAGGCCACCGCAATGGTGGGGTAATGTGGACGTCTTCGAAACGATGGATTGGAAGGGCACTGCCATCAAGACGGCTGTCAAGGCCGGCGAGACCATCGGGCCCAGCACCTGGCCCTGAAGGGATGTAAATGTGTATCAAGATGGGAGAAACCTAATGATTGCCCGGGATCTAGGAGTTTGGTGGCTTCTTGTATGTATTACGGTCTAAAGGCCCCCGGAGAGGGAGGCGTCTTTGAGTATTTGGGTCAGGACGAGGATTGTCTGCACGGCTGATGATACCTTGATGCGATACTCCTTGCATATCTAAATTTAAGTATGAATCAATGAATTATAACGAATACTCTTTCAAGGGTGGACGGTTGAGCGGCAAGTGCCAGTAACACTCAGAAGCACCAGTTGGGTTAATTCGATCCTTCCTTTCCGCCTCAAGGCTTGATATCGGATTGGACCTGCCAGCTGGGTGGGAATATCAGACAGTCGTAACTGCCTCGCAGTTTGGCGCCACAGGGGAATTTTCCTGGCGCGGTCGCATCGTATTGTCGGACTTTCTTGCTACTTCCTCGCTGCATTCCCCTGAGCAAATCGATCTGGTACCAAGAACCAGGCCGACCTCGCGTCGGGAGAAGCATCTGACTTCTCTTACTTTAGCTCTTTCAATCATTCCTCCGTCATCCTCTGACGCTACCGATTCCCGACAAGATTGTCGACATCGAACCCATCTCCTTTGGAACCGACCGCAGAGGCCCTCCTCCTCCATCGACACATATTCATTTCCTAAATATTTCGACCGCACCAACCACCTTAACTGCCCACCACCAGATCGGGAGGGACACAGCAGGGCTTTTGACGCGTCTGCGGGCACCAAAACACCCGCCCCCTCTGCTCGCCTGATAGACTGCACAGGACCTGACGTTGAGCGAAACGACCGGGGACATCAAAAGAAAGTCCTGCAGCAGCTCAACTTGGAGTCGATCACAGAGGTGGAAGATACAGTGGGCACCCGCGCCGTCTACCGCGGCTAGCTTCCCTACGATCTCTTTTCGTAGACGACCAAAATTCAGCGGATGATCGGCTGCTTCCAACATGAACTTCATCGGCGGTCCCGTTGCCCAAGGGCCTGAACACACTATCAAGTCCGTAAAGTCAGACGACGAGCGAATTCGCGAGCGTCGCGAACGCAGTCTTGAACTCGCGGAGCACATCGTCGGCGACCATCGATTGTCCCGCTCTGGCGCTGATTCCGTCTACAGGCGCCCACGATACAGCACATCCAGGGAAAGGTTGAACCAGACCCGCAGCCCTGACCGACTTATCCATGGAAACCAAAGAGGCTACCGATCGGCGCCCAGCGAGTTCACGGTGCGCGAGCGGAATTATCTGGATAAAATGCTCGGTAAGGATTTGGCACCTTATTACGAACCATACAGGGCAGCCCGTCGCGCAGGGTCAACTCAAGATTTTAGGTCATATATCTCCGAGGGGAGAAGGGGACTGCCAAGGTCGTCCCGAGCTTAGACGGCGCGGAGGCCAGCAGAGAGACCAATCCAGGATACGAAGCAGCAGCTGCCAGAGCATACACCACACAAGCGCAGAGAGGGTAGACGTGTCAGAGTTCGGCGCTTCTTCCACTGGCTTTTCGGACGCAGACCCAAACCTGAGCGGCGTACAATGCAGACGACGCTCGAACCCAATGCTTTGTAGGAACCCGAGTTGCGGCGCAGGACTGGGGAATGGGTCAACAGCCTTGATCTCGAATCGGATGCTCAACATGAACCTTGGAGGGGTCCTATGCCAGACGGCAAAGCAGCAACCAATCCACAACCAACGCGGAATGCCAAGGAGCAGGACAGGCGGAGGGCAGAACATCGTTACGAGGACGGTGCTGGCCGACAGAACACGTGGGCTCCTACTACCCCAGCAAATTCAATCGCCCCAGAAGAAATCAGGCAAGAATCTGACCATGATCATCATCATGGTGTGAATCAGCAAGGAGTTGCAGAACCCAAGGAATCGGGACCCTCACCTATCTCGCACCAGACCTCGTTGGATGGAGCAAAGAGCGAAACCCAGCCTGGTTCTAAATTCCTCGCTGCTCCACAACATCCGTATGGGGACGGCGCATCTGTGCATACCATCTCGAATTTGGAGCTCGATCGATCCTCCCCGAACACAAGGTGATCCAGTGGCGGCTCTATTGTGGCGCTTCCAAAGAGGGTTTCCAGTTCTGCTTCTGATACCACGGGTGGCCGGAAGGGAATGACGCCGAAGACACTGGAAAGCGGCCTGGCATTGCGTTGAGGAGAAGATGTTGAGCCACCACACAGCATCTGCTAGAAGGCATACTCATGGTCTCGGCAAAATCTGCCTAAGATGCGACGGTGTGGTTGAGGGGTTGTGCTTTATTCTGCATCGTCAGCGGTATCCTTTGAGTTGAACTTTCGGTCGTCTCCTAATACAGAACCTCATTTCTCCCCCCTTCTTTGACAGAAACGCTTGGCCCAAGTTTTGGCACCAGTCTCACGGCCCAGTGTCTAGTTCCTTGTACAATCGCATTCCTGTGAGACTCTTCGAGACTCCTAATTGCCTAAACCGACTCCGCTATTGCTACACAGGAGCCGACAACCAAGAGCGTGGTTTTGCCGTTGTGAGACACCAGGCACCGAGGTCCCCTGGCATCGCGATTGCGATACGATATAAAAGCCCAGCGATCCATCCTCACTGGAATACGCCCGGTGCCTCGGCCGCTGATTGCAATCTCGAAACTCAAGGGCAAGATTCCGACGGCTCCCTGCCATGGCAGGTCGAGACAAGAAATCGCGAGGACGCCTCTGGCCAGGTCAGTCCAGAATCTCGTACTAATAATGGCGTCGCCCTTACAGGACATGACATGTCATTTCACCGAATCCTTGGGAGCCTCCCTCACCGGTTCCGCGGAACGAGGGCGTCTGAGATGAGCCTCTCGCCGCTCGGAAACGTAATCCGGTCTGGGCTACCATTCCCAGCCCAGGTGGCCTGGCCTGACAGCCTCGCCTCCACAATCTCCCCGAAATGCGGATTCCCCTAGTTTCCTGAGAAGCCTATTGTCTGGATCCGAGGAGACAATGGGGGGAAGTCTGAAATGAAATCACCGAAAAAACTCCCTGGCTCAACAAAATGATCAGCGACAAGCTCGTTAGTCATGTCTCACCCCAGGGAATGGTAGCACAGAGACATCACATCACCTTGGGAAAATGACTGAGAGGAAAAAGTAAAACAGCAATGACCGTGGCATTGTCACTCCCTTTTGACAAAGCATCCCACAGGAAGTGGATTAGCGACGCACAAAGATTCCCCCCTGGAACAAACTACCTAGCGTATACAAACAAACCCCCCCTAAGGCGCACACATCTCGCAATGTTGGACTCTTTTGGGAGAAGAAGCCAACAAACTTGACACCAAGCCGTGGTATAAAGCAAGGCAAGCCGCACTCTCCCACACACCCAGAGTCTTTTGGGCTTTTGTCTAGCACACTTTGCCTTTGGAAAGGAAACAACACAGAGACAGACGCGCGCGCACACACAAACATACACAATCAGCGACCTCACTTACACCTGCGTCATCGGAGACACCGGAGATTCACTCAAAACACGCATCTGTCACTTATACAGCCAGACCATGTCATTTACAAGAGCAGACGGCAAAAATCAAAGATTTTACACCATTTCAAATTGCGGACCAACACGGCTGTTTCCTCTGCCTCCCCAGGGCTGACGACTGGCTTTGCATCCCGGAACCACTGACTATTGATCACCACCTGCACAAGGAATAGAACCACTTAGATATCTAGCTGGTCTTACGAGAGGGCAAGCTCTCACAGCACAACCTCAAACCCGCCACACGCACACACGCGGCGCCGCGTCGGCGCGGAATCAGTCCTCAACTATGGGACGAAGCGGCTACGACACCACCGGGCTGCCGGGGACCGTCCGGACCAACACCCGGCCTGCCGGCAGCGGCGGCAGAAGAAATGGGCATAGAGGCGCTGCTGCTGCTACTGCTGGTTCTGGAGCTGAGCAGCGGCCCCCGGCCGGGAATGGTGGGGCCGCGAGCTCGGGATCGGGATCGGGCTCGGGATCGGGATCGGGTAACGGCGGCGGAGGAAGTTCCGCCCCGCCGAAGAAGTGAGGATTCCGCTGCGTATTTGGAGAGGCCAAACAACGATGATACTATTCTGAGATGACGCTACTGCGTCGAGGTATGTTTCTGGTTTGAATTGTGCCGTTGCAGATGCTGACTTTGTGGTGGGGCTACAGCTTGCGGACATTCTTCTAGGATATGCTGGGAGAGGGGCTGCCTAGTAAGTCGTATACCCTGGCATGACAAGCGTCAACTTACTGACCGGTGTTGACAGACTTGCGGGGAATCAACAAAGAAGATGGCCGTTGACCATACGAGCCAAGCCGCTTCTAGACGATACCCCAATGCCATGTGCCAATACCCGATGGAACTTGGGCTGGGTGTGTTTGTAACATGAGACGAACACGACTTTGTCGCAGGAGCAGTGATCCCAGCAGATGATGCCGGAAATGGCATCCGTCATAGAAACTTGTCACCACGAGAGATGAGGCCCACGCAAACTCAGAGCTCATAGAATGCAGTTGAAGCGGCGACAAATGCGCTACGCTTTTGATAATCATGTACACGTCTCTAAAAGTCTATGTACAGTCCTGAAGAGAATTGTAAAAAATTCCCACAAAAACGCTGGATTCAAACAAATGGGTATCGCACTAGAGAAAGAAGGGGAAAATCCGGAAGAAACAAGCAAGTCGTACATCATCCTGGCCGAGAGGCCGTCATTCAGCGTGACAAGGCCCGGCGAACTCAGGCGTACTGCGGCGGGTGCTGCGTGGGAGCGGTATGCGACGGCGGTGCGGGCATGTAGTAATCGGCCGCGGCGCCGGTGTGAGCCGGCTGCGCTGGGGCCGGTGCCGGAGCGGAGGCGGGATCCGGGGTGTGCGGGCGGTAGGCGACGGGATCGTACTTTGCATCGTTGCCACCACTGGTACCGGCGGCGGCGCCGCCGTACCACGAGTCGTGGCCGCCCTCCTTGCCGTGGCCCTCCTCGATCTTGGCGTAGGTGCCGCTGTCGCCCTTGCCGTTGCGGCGGGCGGCGAGCTTCTTGTAGAGGAAGACGGGGATCCAGAGGCCGGTGGAGACGAGGAGGGCGTGGCCGAGGACGTGGCCGATGCGGAATTTCTTGCCTTCCTTTTTGCGTTTGAGTTCTGTGATGTTTGTTAGTCGCGGGGACCAGCATGGATACACAGGTAGGGGGGGGGGGTTCTCACCTTGCGTCAGGTAGTAGGCAAAGGCGATGAGGAAGAGAATGAACCAAATGATGAGGATGATGATGAGGACGCGCGCCCACACGGGCAGGGCGTTGAAGCCGCCTCCGCCTCCTCCGCCGCCGCCGCCTCCTCCTCCTCCTCCGCTGGCGCCGACGTGGCCGCCTTTGCTCTTGTACTTGCTGCTGCCGCCCCCCTTGGACGACTTTGATTTCGAGGACTTGGACTTGGACTTGCTGCCTCTGCTGCCGGATTTACCGCCGCCCTTGGGGACGCGGGATTCGAGGATGAAGTCCATGGGATGTTCTTGTGGGTGGTTGTTGGGTGGTTTTGAAAAAGTCTGGCGAGAGAGATTGGGTGGGATGCGACGGTATCAGGCTGGGTTGGTGTCGGTGTTGGTTGCACAAAGATCACGGGCTGGTGAGGGGTTTTTTGAAGAATGCTGGCTGTATTGTAAGATAAGGTAGCCTTCTCTTCTGCTCGGGGGGGGAGGGGAGGGCTGCCAAGGTCTTAAATACAGAAGTGCCGTCTGACAACACACACACTAAGGTGAGGTAAGGTGAGGTAAGGTAGGTAGGTACCTTGGGGGAAAAGGATCTCAATCCAATGCAATGCAATCCCACTGCGACGCCGGCGAGATTGAGCATGCGGTGCGGCTTACGGTCCAGTTCAGCCCTGGTCTTGGCGGGGATCTCTTGTCGCTGTGCCTGCCCGCCCTCGCGCAGTTGCAGGTTACTTACTGACCTCATGCCCACCATCTCGGGCGTCCGTCCCAAAGGGATCATCGTGCAAGGACAAGCTTGGCTTCGGTCACGCTAGGTACCTAGGTAAGGAGGAATACAAGCTCACCGCGCTGGTCGTTCTTCCAATGGATGTCTGTACCGGGTGGAGAGTTGGGGGGAAGTATTGGCTGTAGGCGGATTTTGGGGACTGCGTCCAGTGGTCTTGGCACGGCGTCCGCCATTCGTCGGTTTGCGCGAGGAGCGATGCTGGTAGCCTATCACGGGTCTCTGATAATCAAAGATGGCGGGGCAACTTCAAGTCGAAGAACCACAGCCGGCCGGCCGGGGGGAGAGGGCGGTGCCGTCAGGGTCTACCCCTTCTGTGCGAGGGCCAATGGGGCACGCCCGATCAGCCTTACAGCGGAGGTTTGTCCCAGCAGACGCTCCCTGGGGGGAGGGAACCGGCGGGCTGTGAGCCCTCCATAAGGTACTTCCAGTGTCTCTTCAGGGGACCATGACCCGATAAGCCCCCCCGGGAACCGCTGTTCAAGACTGTCAGCCTAGAAGCTTGTTTCCCTAAACTGCAAGAGAACCACATTTCCGGCTCTTCTTTCATGATTCCACTTCTAGGCAGCTACATTGTTTGTATCCATCTCTTGAATTTGTTCCATCTCTTGGAATTCAATTGAGTTGGTTCGAGTGTTGATCGGGCACCACCGCCCGCCGATAGCCGACAGAGGCCTCTCTCCCCCGACGTCCTGATTGGGACCGACGATCTCGAGACCCTGATTTTTTTTCGTTTTTTTCATTCGCCTTCCCAGGCCACAGTCACACACAGGAGGGGACGATCGCGGCCATCCATGCGGCGCGGCCTGCTCGATGCCGTCATTCTTGTCTCTGAGACGAATCTTTCTCCCGCGCTTCCACGCCGCTTCCTTTCCCCCCTTTGGTTTAGGCTTCGCCCGACTTAAAGACACATGATGCGGTACAGCAGCACAGAAATGCGCCCTGATGCAACAGGTCCCCCCTGCATTACGTCGGTGTCGTCCCGCACGCGAGGGCTCTGCTTGATGGGTTCCCGGCCACCGCCTAGTCGAGTCAATTTCGACTTCAACTCGTCCACCCCCCGCTCGCACGGCGAAGACCGCGGGGCGGTGCGTGGGCAAGGCTGGCTGGTTGGTCGGGGGCTGTCATTTGCAATTGAGCCTCAAGTTGTTGTGTGTCTGTGAATGTCGGCTCGGCTGACGTCGGTGTCGATCTTGTGTTTTTTGCACATCCTGTTGGAAATCGCAGTTGCGCGATGGAGGACGGACGGGGGGCCCGCGGGCTTTCGTGCAGCATCTGACAGTTGGAGACATCCAGGGAGTGCGCATACGTGACTCACGTCTGTGGCGCTGATTCTTTTCGAGATCGACCGAAAGTCAGTCTTGGGTTGGTGTTCTTGTTGCATCTACCGAACGTGTCGCTGGTCCTCAAGTGGAAATTCGTATTGCGCCGGATGTCTCCTTCTCAAGAGTCACCCACCTTGGGTAGGAACTGGATATCAGCGCAGAGGGAAAGACGGGACGAATCTGACTAAGACGACATGGTGAGTGGTGATGCCCAGTAAATTACCTTACCTCGACAAAGACTGCAACAAAGCTTGCAGCATCACTCGGGCTCGCATGGCAATTCGCAATCGCCATCTCCATCGGCGTGTTTGACGGCACCGTTGGTCAAAGAGTCGTATGGAATGCAAAGATTCCTATTCGTGGCTGAGCACAATGAACCGGGTCGTCTTTATTAAACCGCCTCTTAGAGTTGCGATAGTCTGGGGTTGGCGTGTCGGCCGGCGCCAGCGGACAAAGCCCGTGTAAGGTAGTGTCTTGGCCGGATACGGACATTTGTCGCCAGCGCCGGGCCGGGGATGATGATGATGGGACGACGCAGACGAAGACAGAAGGGCACGGCCGTTTTGCTGCAGCGTCCGATGTGGTGAGACGACATGTTGCTGCGTACAGAAATCGTATTGCTGCGTCAGATATAAACAGCAATATCAGCTCCCTCCTACAGCTGCTGACGCTCAGGCGTGGACGCATTACGCGGAGAATTCAAGGGCCAGCCCGCCCAATCAAACGCGGCCGAAAGGCAGCTGACAGCCAGCAAGCCGCCGCTCCACCACGACTCTGGCGCCCCGGGCTCGGCGCAGCCCCCGAAAGCCCGGTCCCGCGCCTCTGGGCAGCTGCCCTGGGCTTCCGGCCTGGGGCCCGTCCGATGTTAGCGTCCTTCAGTGGCTTCACGGTGGAGCCCCAAGTGCCCCTGACCCTGAAACATCGGACTGGGCCGACCACCTCCAGTGGAGTGGACTCGGCGATGGGGGAACAAGGGACGCCAGCGCCAGCGCCAGCGGCTCAGGGCAGATGGGAGAGCATGTTTCTGCAGCTGCAGGCGGGAGCTTGGACGTTCCACGTCGACCCCCCCCTCCCCATGGAATACTTTCGGCATGTACCACCGCGCAGGTGTCACCTGTAGTCCCGCCATGTCACACAATCGCCAACTTTGGCTGTTCTCTTTTTTTCTTCAATCCATGTCCTTCTTGTTTCTTCGTTTTCGCATTCCCCTTCCACCCATCGACACCTTCTCTCCTTGTCTCTAATGCTGCCTCGGTCTTTTCTTTTGTACTAGGACCTCTCCCTTCCTCCTTTCTTCCGCTCATTCCCTCCCCACACGGGCTGTCTATATACTCCACGTCGGCTTCTCCTTTTCACAAACCCAACCACTTCTTCACGATCCTCCTCCGCCATACATATCCGATAGTCAGGGCAGGCCCGCAACCATGGCAGCAGCAGCAGCACCACCAGCAGCACCAGCATCGCCCTCGGCGGCCGTTGAGCCGCAGACGCGCAAACGCGTCCTGAGAGTCATCGCCATTTCTCTCCTGCTCGACCTCGTGAGCTCTCCCCCGCTGTGCCCCTCTTCCCACGGCGACCTCGTACTGACCGCGCAACCCCGCGCTCCAGGTCTCCTTCACCTTTATCCTCCCCCTCTTCCCGAAGCTCCTCGAGTTCTACCGCGACCGCGAAGCCGGCCCCGCCACCGCAAACGCCACGGAGCCCGTCACCCTCCTCCAGAGCGTCCTCTCGGGCCTGAACCGCTACAAGGCCGCCTTTGCCCGCCCCATCGATTCCCGCTACGACATCGTCCTCCTCGGCGGCGCCCTCGGCTCCCTCTTCAGTCTTCTGCAGGCCGTCGCCTCCCCGCTGATCGGCAAGCTCTCCGACCGCCACGGCCGCCGCACCGCCCTGCTGGCCTCCATGTGCGGCAACATCCTCTCCGTCCTCCTCTGGGTCGTCGCCGTCGACTTCCGCACCTTCGTGGCCTCGCGCGTCGTCGGCGGTCTCTCCGAGGGCAACGTCCAGCTCGCCACCGCCATGGCCACCGACATCTCTGACGAGCAGAGCCGCGGCTCGACCATGGCCCTCATTGGCGCATGCTTCTCCATCGCCTTCACTTTCGGCCCGGGCCTGGGCGCCTGGCTGAGCAGCATCAGCACCGTCAAGGAGAACCCCTTCGCGACTGCCGCCGGCTTCAGTCTGTTCCTCATTCTCACCGAGACCCTCTACCTCTACTTCTGCTTGCCCGAGACCCTCCCTGCTCTGACCGGCAAGGGCGGCGCCAAGAAGGACGGCAAGAAGAAGACCCCTGCCGCGCCCGTGCTGCGGACGAACTCGCACTTCCTGCTCAACGCCATCCACTTCGTCTTCCTCCTCTTCTTCTCCGGCATGGAGTCCTCGCTCTCCTTCATGACCTACGAGCTCTTCGCCTTCGGCTCCGCCAAGAACGGCCGCCTCCTCGGCTTCGTCGGTCTCGTCGCCTCCATCCTGCAGGGTGGCGTCACCCGCCGCCTCCCGCCCCTCCTCTCGGTCCGCATGGGCGTCGTCGCCTGCCTCGTCTCCTTCATCCTGCTGGGCCGCATCTCCACGACCTCCGGGCTCTACGGAGCGGCGACGTGCCTGGCCGTGACGTCCGCCACCGTCGTCTCGGGCCTCAACACCCTGAGCAGCTTCGAGGCCGCCGAGGACGAGCGCGGCGGCAAGCTGGGCATCCTCCGCAGCTGGGGCCAGCTCGGTCGCGGCCTCGGCCCGATCCTCTTCACCAGCGTGTACTGGTGGGCCGGCCGCGAGGTCGCCTACGGCATGGGCGCCGCGGGCATGGCCGTCGTTACGGCGGCGGTCTTTGCGGGGCTCAAGGCGCCGCCAGGATCGCTGAAGAAGAAGGTCCCTGCCGAGAAGAAGACGGCATAGAGCAGAAGCACCAAGTTCTTGTATAAAACGAGGGAAATTCTTGGCATTGTGGGGGGTTTTGCTGTTGTTATTCTTTACACTGTACATGTATTTACCGTGGAGGCATTGCTCAGGAGTCGGCGGTTTCGTTGAAATGTATGATATACAACGTGGAACTGTACATGAAGCATCTTCTCGCGCACTGGTGATTTCCTGGATTCTCATGGTTGCTGGCATCAAGCGGCAGATGAGGTATCACACGTCTACTCTTGATTGTTGGGATGAATAAGTGAGTCTAGATACCTGGCTCGGCAATTCAGTCAGAGGAGGCCTGTGATCCCCCTGATTTCTGATTAAAGAAAGATGTTGACAGAGGTGACCTGAATTGTGATCAGGAGGCGCGTCCAGTTCTCTGCCTTCTTTGTCTGAAGGTAGGCCATTGCGACCTGTGAGGCAAGTCCTCAGCTGGAGCACTTTGATTTCAGTCGTCTGTAACTTCCGCGCCGGTAGTCATCTTTTGTGGCGTAGTACCTACAAGAAACCATAAGGGACGCGAGTGAAGAACGCCAGGGCTGAAAGGGTTTGTTTAGATACACATCCGTCCTTTGGTCTAGTAGTGCCTGCAATGGCAGAGACCCCATGCACACAGAGGAACAACATGGCAAACTTGTTCTAGAAGGACAACGAATGTGTGGTCTGCGCGGGCTTTCAGCTGTTGCGCGTCTACTGGGAGTATTAAATATGCCCTTGCCATCCTTCCCTCCCGGTCGTGCCTGCCACCTACAAACAAAAGGGACCACCACAACCCACACCCCTCCTTCCTTCCCTTCACCCTTCCTTTCACCTTCCACCACCTACCCGTGCACCCTTTCCCTTCTTGATGTCGCACTGCCCATCAAAACAGCAACAACAAAGAGGGTGACCGGATGGCCCAGCAGTTCAGGCCGACGTGGAGCAATAGAAGCTTATTGGCCTCCTAAGCCAAAGGTTGCGGGTGCAAGTCCCGCCGTCGGTGCATTTTTTCACTTTTTTTTCCTTCTCAGTTGTTTTTCATGACCATTACCTATTCAATGGGGTTCTCCATCCTCTTCTTCCAGGGATTCATTCGTGTCAGATGGGTATCTTCTTTCTCTCCTTTGTTGGTGTGTGTGTGTGTGCCTTGGTCTTGGTGATGGTGGTCAGGGCATCAGGTCAAAAGGCCAGGTCAACGGCTTGAGCAAACGGCACCCGAGATGCAGGTACCCCGGGCTTCCAATGTTGACATAGAAGAGATTTTGGCCCATAATATACATTCCACCCGAGGAATCAGAGTAGGAGCTTCTCGTGCTGAGGTGCTGCGTTGAGCCAACTTTCTCGGGCTGCCTGTCATGCCCCCTATCCCCTACTAGGTACCATAGAAGTCCAATGTATACTCATTTCAAGATTCTCCAGGCCCGTGATCCAGGCTCAGTAACAAACCCAGGACTAGCGGTGGCAAACAAGAGGTCATCAATCATCTTGCCAAATTGCTCGTACGAAGCTGCTGCATAAAAGTTCAAAGAGAGTCTCATTCCCCTTAGCCACGGGAGCAGTTCATGAGCATCCCTTACCTCGGGCGGAACCTTTCGAGAACTTTGCCCAGGAGTCAGTCCTGACAAAGAAGCGAAGTCTCCCTCATCGAAGAAGCTGCATTCTTGCACCGATTCAACGGAGCAGGATGACACCTCGGAGAAAGTAAACCTCGCAGAGGCAGCACACACCCAGGGGATATTTGCAAGCACAATCGCCGAGGCCTTTAATTACATGAGAGATGATGATAAGCGTTCGTCAGCCGTCCTTGAACTGGCCATGTGCATTCTTCGGCACATCTTCATGATCATGGTGCTGAGGTGGGATAGATGGCATGCTGGGCGGAAACAGTCGTCTTGTTGCAGCACCAGGCCAAAGAAGCCTCACACGGTGCCAGTCCTATCAGTCCAATGCCTTTGTAAAAATTTTGAAAGAAGCAGAGCATCTGAAATATCGTAAAGAAGCTTTACAACATATGTCTCCAAACGGCCCCGGGGTAGGTCCCTGCCAGAGCATCGTTTGACTCGGCACATCAGATTCAAAGAGACCAGAAAACAAGGGCGCGAGAAGAGCCCTACTACACATATGAATGAGCCACGAGGTCTAAATATGGCCATGTGACTAGAGGGGCAATAGCATGTTGCGGGTTGCACCACTCGAACTGAGCTTTAATATCCTACAATACCTACGGACATCTTCTACGGCCAGTGATTCACCGTCTGTGGCCAGATGACTCAAGGTTTACATCGACTTGTACCTCCGTCGTCCAAGCCGCCTGCCCTTGTCAAGGCTATCTCAGGCATCCTCGCCGCAGAATACCTTTGACGTGGGATTCTTCAATTTGAGGGAGACATCAAAAGCCAAGACCAGGACTTGGGTCGCATCGGATTTCGACGAAGCCACGGACAAGGGTAGATTTGCTGGCGCGACTGCTGCAAATGATGTGTGTTCTGTAAGTCCTGGCAGCCCAAAATCGCTCGTCTGTATGCTCGAGTCCCTCCAGCTATAATTCTCTTCAGGCCAGCTGCTTGGAGGGCGTCTATCCCCCGGCAAGTACGCGCTCGCCGCAATACGCTGCCCGTCTTGTTGAACTGTGAGAAGCAAGTACCTGACATTAAATAAACTACTCCAAGAAATCCAAATGTGTTATTGCCACGTGACTGGGAATGGCGGTGGGTTGTTCAAACTGTGACAACAAACACGGATATTGCCGTGTCCCCATCCCGTGAGAGGCATTTGCTCGCGCGTTCTCAAAGGTGCATGATCTCAGGGTAATCAGATTTCTAACCCGAGCACATCGGGCTCGGTAAACTCAATGTAGGTACTGTCTCGTCTATCGCCGAAAGCCCTCACCCGAAAGTCTAAAACTGGATCTTCTGGGGAGCGGTTTCCCCTTGGCAAGTGACATAGGACGCGGCTCGTGGCTAGCAAGCGGTTGCACCTTGCATGAGGGATATTGATAGATGACCATCGTTGTACCGTATAGACTCAAAAAATCGATAATCCGCACCCCCCTGCAGTCGGCTCCGATTGGTCACAGCTAGCAAGCAGCAAGAGGGAAGTCCATAGTAGACCGGGGAAAATATGGATGATACTGGGGGTACCGCACAGTGCCTGACAAACTGACCAATGTCATCCCCTGCCTGGGCGGATTATCGATTTTTTGAGTCTGTACGGTAAGTCTACTGCCCACATGCAGTTGACGCGGGGAAGAGGTGCCCAACCAGCAGAACGTTCTTGAACAAGAAGCATGTCATCAGCCGGGTTCATCCGAAGTTGAGCAGAAGTGTGTGCAGTACCGGGAGGTGATGCGTTGGCGCACCCCACCTTTTGAGTTTCCGCACACAGCACGATTGTTGGAATTAGGCGGAGTGGGTGCGGCCTCCTCGTCCTCCATCGTCGAGGGCCCGTTGATACGTCTCCGGTGGAGTGACTGGTTCGATGAAGGGCGACAAGGCCAGACGGCGCGCAGTGTGTACCACACCGCAAGCGCTTGAATGTATGTCACGTACTGTACTCCTGAGTGGCCACCCAAAATGTGACGCCCAACGCACCATGTTGAAAGAACCTGCATGGGAACCTTGGGGGCTGCCTGGCCCTGCGGTGGTCATCACACACCGGACTGGCCCAGAGATGCGCGAAGACTACTGCCACAGCAGCCATAAATCCGGCGTCACCAAGTTTCGTAGCCATCAACTTCGGCGCCTGAAGGGCAGAGGTGCGAGAGGAGGTTCGCGTTGCGTACTTATGGCTCACCTGGAGAACTGTGGGTGACGTCCGGGCAGCCAGATCGGGTTACCCGTGTCGTCGGCACCACCTCACCACTACCCGGCCGGATCTGGAGGCACTCGACCCGAGCCGGTGCGCGAGCTCCAGTCGGAAACCTTGATGATGGGCAAAAGCACACCGGAGCCAACATGGCCGAGCAAACCCGTATTGTGGAAAGAACGAAGCCGAAGACTTGGGTGCTGACTATCGTACTCCCTCATTTCGATCAGCGCGTCGTACGAGTCGCGTCCTACGAGGGGCGGACCACAGCGCTTCCAGAAAATTAGCTCCGGTGTAATTGGTGACATGCAGCATTAGTGCTTTGTTCGAGTCGTCCCTAGGCGGCGAGTCCAAGAGCAGCCAAGCGGGATTGGACCCATGTTCCCGCTGCCCAGCACCAGGATTTCGTCAGTGACTGTGGGAGGAGATGGGCCGTTGGAGCGTTGCGCCGGATTTCATCCCAGATTCGGCTTGGTGTTTGTCATCCTTTCCTTGTCAGGCGTCTGTTCTTTGCCCTTTGGATTCGAGGCTGAGGCGTTGTGACTTGCTGTTTGAACTCTTTGTTGGTCTGTAACAAGCGACTAGCCGTCATTCCTTGGTTCTCGAAGCCATGTTGATCGCTCCCACTTGGGGCGGAAAACAGCCATCGCACAGGAGGTCGGTAGAGCGTGACCTGCGCTGGGTCAACGTGGCCAGGTGTCAGCGGCGCGAACTCGGGGAGATGTTCGCTGTTCTGCGGCACCCCGCGTCCCGTCCAATTGGCGTGGGGACTTCTGTAGATAGGGGAGCTGGCTAAGGCTGCCGTATATGGAAGCTGAAAAGGGTCGAATGCAATTTCAAAGCCCAGTGGCCTGGGATCCTGTGGTCTGCGTGGTTGGGCGTCATCCATATACAGCGCATCTTCGCTCGGCTTTGTCAGGATACCTGCCCATCGAGAAGCGCCATCTCTTCCATTTAGCCATTCCAGACCCAGCTGGCAGCTGAACCAGACTTCGGTGTGACATCCCACGAGACTGTCCAAACCTTCTTCCACGACAGACAGCATACGGCGGAAGTATGGTCGAAAAAGCCGCCTGTGGCGCCAGCCGGGGGGGTGTACGGGCCCATGTGCGAGCAACGGCGACTGACACGGTGGGGGAACTCCCGCCGTACTGCTGCGTGTGCGTATCCGTAATTCGGCCAAGTCACCGCACCGCGCCGGCAGTGCCAAAGAGGTGCGCTCAATGGCGAGCCTGTCATGACGGTTTCCGGAAGGAGGCGTCGAAGGTTCGACGAGACGGGACGAGAACCAGCCTTGGAAGCGACAAGGCTCAGGCTGTCATCAGGCCATCCAGATCGTCGGGTTGGCCTCAGCATGTTGAGACAGAGACAAAACTCTGCGTCAATGAGTGATGCTGTGATGGACGGTGTCGCCCAATGGGCACGACGGATCGGTCACGATCGTGTTCCATCGCGCGCTCTCCATGGGGCTTCTTGTCAACGGGGACGAAGAATTCTCGGCTGAGAAAAAGTCGAACCAGACCAGCAGAGAAAGGACCCAATCTGGCCAAGTGCCAAGACGAATTGCTGCCGAAGGAGGAGGTTCAGGGATGTTTCCTGGTCTCCACTTCCCGACTCGACAGAGAACAGAGTTAGAAACTGTTCCATTGAAGTTTCAAGAAGTAGAACGGCGTCTTTTCATCCACCAGGGGGGCCTCCGGGAGCCGACGAACAGCTTGAAGCCATCGGCAAGCTTCCATCACCCAGCTGTCGCCGCCATGAATGCCGACATTTTGCCGCGCAACGATGATCTTTCGCCCCCCAAACTCTTTCCGAAGGAGCTGAGCGGGTAGCCAGCCTTGCAGTCTGCGACCCAGGCGCCCAGCGTGGGATGACCTGCTGCAGGCTGCACGGGTTGCAGATATGACGGCAGGGCGTCCATTGCCTCGTCTCTGCCAACGACGGTGAACTGCGCCCGTTTTGCCTCGCACCTTGAAAATTCCAAGACATTGTCTTTGCAGCATGGGCTCTAATATATCGGAACTGCGCAAAGAGCCTGGTCCTCCAGTTCCTCAGCGCCCATGCTTGAGCTCATTGCTGACACCAAGCACCATGTCCGTATTCGTTCTGGCCGGCCCTTCGCTCGGGTCATTGGCCCGAATCACAAACGACCCCCAACTTGTCTCGACAGATTGGACTTGGAGAGACCGAGCTAGGTGAATGACGGGCAGACTCGACGGACATTGGCAGCTCGTGTCGGCGGACATGGTCTGATCACATCGCACGGTTTTAGTGATTCATTGACGGCGCAGCTGGCCGGCCGTCAGCGGACTTGAGTCGTAGAGGCCTGAGGAACCCGGGATCAGGGGAGATTGCCATGGTGTGGACCGCACAGAAATTGGGGGACATGGTCCCGAGCTCAGGACATCGACTGCCTGAGGAGAGCCGGGGCCGCGGCGCGAACCTGAAGAGGGGGCATATCCGAGGGGTGAGGTGCGATATCTGTGTGTGCCATGTGTGCAATATTGACGGTCGCTACCGGGGCGCTGGGGGCGACAATTGTCCGCACTTCTAGAACGCTGGCGATTTGAGTAGTGGAGCGTCTGGCCGGGCGGCGTCGACGGCGATCCTGCTGATGCCGGGTGGTTGATATTAATTAGCCGTTGAACATTGGCCGTCCTGCCCCCGAGAATGCGGATGCTTCATCATTAACTCCCTAAATTCGCAGGCAGCTCAACAAGGGCCCTGCGCGAACAGCAGCCAGATTTCCGCATTCCGTTGCCGGCGGAATGCCGCGAAGCCTCGTGCATGACCTGTGGAGAAGGCGGGAAAGTCGGTCCATTGGAAAGATGGCGCGCCGAATGGGCCCTCGGAGATCATTTGGTGTGTGTGTGCTAAGCACAGCACTGTGCGGGGTAACCAATTCGATTCGATGTCGCAGTGTTCCGAGGTCAGGAGTAACTGGAGCAGCAAAGCGGATTTCTTGTAAGCTCGTCGCCAGCAACCTGAGGTGGGATTTGCTGAAGGGGTTGAATAGAGATGCCACGCATATATCCCAGTAGCACAAAGACGTGTAGCGGCCGGGGCCACAAGGTTTGTAGGCCGCAGACGGCACATCCATGTCGACGAAGCAGAGCTGCTGGCAAGGGGCTGCAAGGCAAGGTCGTTGAACAAGGAGGCGTACCTGGTTAGCGGATAAGGCAAGGCGAGGTGCCTCCCTAGACAGACTAAGTCGGTCCCCCAGCGAGCGCCAAAAGCACGTAGCTCAAGATGAAGACCGACCATCTGAGACGTCAATCGACCGAATCGCATCAACGGGAGAGCGGGTTGCGGCCTCAGCTGACGTCGGGATTGGGCCCGAAGCTGCCAGCAGCCGACAAGCCGCTGGGCTAGATCCGTCCAAGAATATGGGGAAGACAGAGGCTAATTACCGAAAAGACGACGACAACGACGACAGGCGGTGGGCTGGCCCATGGAGTGAGTACCTACCAGGTCGTATCGCAGGGCCAAACAGGGCAGGCATGCGGCCGACTGCCAGGGACTGTAGGTGCATTTGTGTAAGCCTGTAAGGCCGTAAAGATGATGTTGGGCGGTAGCTGCAACACCAAGAAAAAGGGGTTATCTGCAGGCTTGCGAGAGAGAAAATTCTAGTGCTACTAGAACATGCAGACGCAGATTTGCGGCCCACCAGGGGGCCGGGGGCGAGAGTGGTACTGCCGCTGCGAGACTCTCGGCCATGGCATTTGCCGTTTGCTGCTCGGAAAGACCGTGTTGGAGTAGGAGAGGCAGGCACGGGCAGGAACTGTCTGGTAGTTGCTGGACGGGATGTTTGTTCGGGGCACGGCAGGCATCTGAAATCAAGAACCGGTGTCGAGTCGGGCAGCGGCGACTCTGCGGGCACGTTCCTGGTTTCTTCGATTGGAGCTTGTGACAGGTCCGGGAAATTGGTTCGAATAGACACATTGCCAACCCATATATGGCTTGGAAAGGGTCAACGAATCTGACAAGTGATGGACGAGCAGCGGATGAAATCTGGGGTCGAGGGGAGGAAGCCGGCCGTCAGGAGGAAAAACAAAACGTGACTTTGCTGTTGTTGCGGGTGGTAGGGTCAGGACCTGCTGCAATTGCTGAGGTGTAGTCTGGACAATTGGACAGTCGCCATTGGCTTCCCGTAGACG
The DNA here is from genome assembly GCA_025962755.1 of Colletotrichum tropicicola. Classification (NCBI taxonomy): domain Eukaryota; kingdom Fungi; phylum Ascomycota; class Sordariomycetes; order Glomerellales; family Glomerellaceae; genus Colletotrichum; species Colletotrichum tropicicola. The sequence goes on from JAOWMA010000245.1 coordinate 56,206, forward strand.
TGTGTGATGCAGGTGCAGCTCTGCAGTGTAAGCGCGGCAGCAACAGAAGCGAATACAGGACACACTACTGCAATCGATGATGGGAAAAGGCATCAAGTGAGCAGGTGAGGTAAGGAAGCTACGTGTATTACTAAGGTGAGGTAAGGCAAGGCAAGGCAAGGCGCGGTACCTCACGCAGGTAACAGTTCCGCGTCAGTGGGCTGGAGCTAGCGAGAGGTTTAAGTGGTTGGCAGGGGTGCTCTCCACGCATTGGCCCACAGGCGGTCCAGTCATTATCTCGGGTCGTTGAGATTGCTGGGCAGTCCCCGAAGCCAAGTGGAGTGGGGTCACCACGGGGCTCCTCTGGAGCAAGCGTGTGGTGTTTCCGTTTCCGCCAGCACAAGGCTGCGAGAAATCCAAACGTCGGCCGCAGCCACGGCCAGAGAACGCCGAGGCAAGGGACGCCTGAAGAAGGGGGCGACGACGTTGGGGTCTGGACGGGGATGCGGATGGATCATGGGAGAGCCAACTGAAGTGCCAGTGGAAATGGAAATGCCCGGGAAAAAGGATGGACAGCGGGAAACCCAAGACAAGACGCGGAGAGGTACCGACACAGTGAAGTCGAAACGGCGCTAGCGCAAGGATGGAGAACTTGATGGGGAACCAGGTACGTACCACTGCCATGTCACGTACCTTACTTGAAGTATGTACGCAGTATCCGTACGGCGCGCTGCACCTGCCCAAGCTCAAGCCGCCTTGCGGATATTTTTTTTGTCCCCTTGACACGGAGCATGCTTGTCTCTGTCAGGTTGTCTCTGTCTCTGCCTCCGTTACCATTCTTGTTCTCTGCAACGAACGACTCGGGCTCGTGCCTGGCAAAAGACATGAATCGGATTTCGAGATCGACCCAAGGGCAGGCAGACTCCGAGGAGGCCATCGCCGTGTCCATCCCGCCGTGTGGACCGGGACCGCGTGTCGGCATCAGCTTTCGCCCTGGTTCGCCCGGGAACTCTACGGATGGATCGCTCAGAGAATATGTTCGACTGATGGCGTCTTTCCCACGCGATATCCAAATGCTAATTAGGTATCCTCGAGGCCGCGGCGACATCGAATCTCGTTGTTGGAGCCAGACAGGGAGCAGGTTACTAACAGAAAAGCCCATCCATCCACATCCACCCACCCATAAGCTTCCTCGGCTTTTACTCGCCTCACGCCCCCCTTTTCGTCTCGCACCCCTCCTTCCCTGTACTTGAATGCGGGCTCCTCCTCTCGTGCTCGTTTGCTGCTGGAGGACGACCAGAGTTGTTCGATGATGCCCCAAGTCGGACACGACGGGTTGGATGGCGGGTATCTAGGAGAAGACCCTAGCCTGCTCCAAAGGCATCCAGACGTTGTTCCAGATCTTGACAATGCCGGTTGATTAGACCGGGCAGCACATCGACAGACGCGCGCGACTCACTTGTGCTCTGCGAACTGGCTGCGGTACGTGCCTTTGGGGTGTCTCGTCTCATGTCGTCTCGCCATGCCCGTGTCGCGACAGTCTCCCTCGTAGAGTGTTCGATGTCCGCGAGTAATCACCAGGCAGGCACCTGAAAAATTCTTGGGCACGGAGCAAAAGGGAGACAGGCCGCCGGAGAGGAATCCGGGGCAGGCAACGGCTCTATGCCAGTCAGCCAGTCAGCAAGTCAGTACTGTCGACCGACTCACTGTCCCTTGGTTCACTTGGGACACCCGTTCTCGAAAGGCTGTGTCGTTGCAGTCGAGTAGCCAGATAGCGGCCGTGAATACATCGACGAACGCGCCAAAGGGTTGGTTGGTTGGCGGAGAGCCGTAAACAGCTGGAAGGCGAGGCAAACATCGTCAAGCGCCTTACCTCTAATTACCTTACCTGAAGGTGCGGATACAGCAAGCAGCACCTCCCTCAGCTTCTTACACCGTCGAGTGCCCGTTGCACCTTCCTCGCTGCTCCTTCCTCCCGTCGGCCACCCCCACCTCCTAGCGTCCCGTTCAAGTCGTTCCTGCCTCAAGACACCCCCCCGGTCCCAGGCCGCTCTTTCCCGCAACAGTTTTGACGCTACACCCCCTTCCTGCTGGCCCCTTCCCCTTCCCCATCCACTTCGACTTCGACTTCGACTTCCACGGCACTGCGACTTCCCACCCTGGAATCCACGGGTGGGCATGCGTGGGCGTCCTGTGTGACTGTGGGTGGGTGTAAGTGTGAGCGCAGCAAGCAAGCAGCCCGACAGACGGACAGACTGAGCGAGTGTGTGCTTCGCCCTGCCTGCCTGCCCCAGCGTCCTTTCCCTCGCTGTGCTAAGGTAGTGCTCGTCGCCTTCCCGGTTGGCACTTTCCCCCCTGCCCTACCTTCCTCACCTCACGTTGGTATTCCTCCCCTCCTCCACTCTTTCCTTGGCTGGAGACCTGGTGCTGCCGAACTCCAATTGCAGCGCAAGCCTGCTCCTGCTCCGTCTGCGCAGCAGCGATTGCCCTTCCTGCCTGCCGTGTTGGCTGAGGTGCGGTCCTTGCCTCCCCTCGCTCTCCCACTCTTTTTTATTTTCTCACCTCTCGCCCTTTTTTCTGCTTCCTGCCACCCGGGACCGGTTGCACTGCACCAGCAAACAAGAATAGTCATCATCATCATCACTCTCTTTGTGGCTCCCTCCCTGCCGCTGCCGCTGCCGCTGCCGCTGCCCTGCCCTCCTTGCCCGTCACAGCCTCGAGTCTGCGCTCTCGCCACGGACCGAAGATAAACCAAACCACCCAAGGGGCACCGCCATCTCCGCTACTCCAGTCTTCCTTGTCTGGCCGCACCGCACCGCACCGTCTTATTAGCCAGAGATCCGACTCGACCCGCCAGTTCGCCGCCGTGTCGCTTCCCACACTACACTACTCCGTACCCAACTCGCCCTCTCCCGTCTCTCTCTCGCCCGCGCCCTGGCTGCCCGCTGGTTTCCCACTCCAAAACGCACACGTCGTCGTTGCCGCCACCACCGCCGACCAGGTGCGCCCTAGGTTTGCCCTTCTTTTCCGGACTGCAAGAAGCTGCTGTCGCATCCGAACCCGAGCAGTCGCCCATCTTTGCTTCTGCACTCTGTATCTGCAACATCGTCGTCCGCCGTTGACTCGACAGAGAGCCCTGCGCAGCGACGCCTGGAACCCCAAGCCGTCCCTCTTTTTTCCCTTTTGGTGAGTCCTGTCCCTGTCTGTTCGTTGCGACCCCCCCGGCGCAAAAAAAGCCGCGAGACATTTAAGCGCGCCGCCGCCCATACCCAAAAAATTTATTTTCCCTGTCCCTCCCCGTTGGCCTCTCCCCTGACACCACGGCGCCTTCCACCCTTTACCCATTTGCGACACCCTTCTCCCAAGGCCACCCATCCGCGCCTTCGGCACCGAACGTCGCTTTGAGAACATCTCAACTAATTCGAGTTCCAAGAACAACAAAGACACTGCACCGTCCGGCCATCCGCTGCCGTCTCGACGTCTCAAATCCCTCAGACAACTGCTGCGCCCGTCCGGTTTCACCTCGCCTCCGACATCGAACCTCACCATGTCCTACTACGAGAACAACCCGCAATGGTCCAATCCCGGCCAAAACAACTGGGAACACCAGGCGCCTCCTGTCCGTGCTGGTGAGTCGGCCCAGTTGTCGCAACGCCAAATCGCTCAGCCGGAAGCCGGAATTGACTCGAGGTTCCCGTCAACAGGTGCCAGCGGCCCCACGCCTCAGGACGACTTCGCATTCTTCTACCAGTTCGAGGGTAGGTCTACTCGATACCTCCAGCGCGTGGCCGGCCCACGGCCTGGCGCGGGTCATTCGTGACTCGTGCCCGCCGGGCGTCGCGCGCAGGAAGATCCTGCTGACGATATGATACTCTAGATGTGGTACGGACACTGACTGCTAGGCCTACAGAGGTTGATCGTGCGTACGAGAATCTCGCTAAGAGCGGGAAGTCATACGGAATGGGCGGTCGACGTGAGTACCCAACCCCTGGCGGCCCCAAGATGGGCCCTACTGGTCCTGGTCCTGGTCCCGCCAGAAAGTCCCTCGACTTCAGTAAGTCTGCTCGCAACTGGCGGGCATCACCGCGGCCTTCCCCTGCTAACGCTGACCTCGCAGCTGGACGCATGGGAGCTGGAGCCGGTCCGCGACCGCACTCGATGAACCAGTTCGATGATGCCCGAGGCCACCCGAATTCGAACCTCCAGAACTTTTACGCCTCACAGCGCCACCAGTCCTCTCGGGGATCCAACGACGCGGAACAGATGATGCAGGCCAAGAGAAGGATGGCCGCTCAGCGGGAGCGGGAGCTGCGAAACCTCCACACGGAGCAGCAATACCAACGAAGTAGGCCGCCCTCAACTGTATAGCACACAGACTCCATGTTCCAGAGGGGAAACTGCAAAGAAGAAAAATAGATAATTCAGGCCGAGGGGTTTCACCATCATGCAACATCCTGCTGCCCCGTCATGTTACTGTCGAGAGATGTCGCCCTGAAAGATCTTCTGTCCACCCCCTCACGCGTAATATCTGGAGACTTGAGAGGACATTAGGCTAACCATCCTGTGCGCGCAGCTCTCGTTTCTGACATCCCATACGGCAACAAGGCCATGTCCGAGGAGGAGACGCGTGAGCTGATCGCTCGCCAGCGGAGCGCCTTGTACGGCGAGGGCCCGTTTGCCGAGAAGGGAGGCTACGTTGACGAGACCGGCGCCGTGCGTCCTGGCGTTCCGGCCCACAGCGGCCCTTCGAGTACCCGTGGCCAGTCTCCCCTGACCTACGACATCACTCGTGGCCCGCCTCCTCACGGCGACGCTAACACGCCCGTCTCGGCCACTGACGCCGGTCCTGGCCCCATTGCTGGCCCTCCGGGCGATCAGAGCTCTCGTGCCGGTAGCACTGCCAGCCCCCAGCTGAACGCGCCCAACAGCAACAAGAGCGCCTTCGAGTCGGCTGTCAGCCAGGCCGCGGCCCGTACGAACAACTCTTCGCCCGGTGGTTCTCCTCCGCGCCAGGAGCTCCCGGCAGGATCCAAGCCGGCTTCCACCGTGGCTCCCATCGGCACCCGGCCCTCTGGAACCCCGACCGGAGCGTCAAACTCGACCTCCAAGCGATCTACCACTCCACTGGCTTCTCCCGGCGGCTGGGGTCGCGGCAACGGCGTCTGGGGCCCTCAGTCCTCTGGACTGAGCCAGCCCCCTGCTAGCGTCTGGGGCTAGGAGACCCCGACGACTCATTCGACGTCCTCCCCCTCCAGAATGCGACGCGGTGCAAGCACGGATTAAAATGGGGGCTTCGGCGAACGGACCGTATGCGTGGGTGGTTTTTTCGTTTGATTTCGGTCTTGATTGATGTTTCCTCGGACACGGAAAACTTGATATATACCTCGGTCTCGACACGGTACTCGGAGTGAGGGTGTCTTTTCGGCATCTTTTGAGGAGTTTTCTTTTTACACCATCAGAAGGGAGACCGCATTCTGCAATCACGGAGTCGAACAATATTGCTAGGGAAAAAAGAAGCATGTCACATGGGCGTGGAAGGGGGTTTACAGTTGCTTCGGGTTTACCACAAGCTTCGACGAGATATCACAGCGTCTGGGACTGACTTCGGATGATCTGGGATTTCTGGCGACGGCGAGCACGGAGCGGGACGACATCATTTTGTTTCTTGGGACGTTGTCCTTCGGAGCTGGGCATGGGATGACATCGGGTGCCAAAAAGCGTCGGAGGGCGACCAATGATTCGAATCGCGAGCATACATCGGCGTGGGCGTGGATTCCGATTACTGGTTTGACTCGAACGGGCTGGGACTGGGAACGCACATCCGGGGAGTTGGCAAAGCACACACACACGCGCACACACAAAGACGACTCTCTCTTCACACGGCGACAAAATCACAAAAACAGGGGTTTGGGTTCTGGGGTGTTTCTGGGCTGTTGTCTTTTTTTTCCTTTTCTTTCTGGGAAAAGGGGGGGCTTTTCCTATTTTTCTGCTTTGGGGGCCTTCGCCGGAGGTTGCGTCGTGGGAGTTTTCTGCCTTTTTCAGCTCTCTCGGACGGCTCTCGGACACGAGAACACCGAGTAATAATTGGTTCTCACGCCATTTGATCTGGGAATGAAGGGAACTTGACTACATCAAGACGGGGTTTGTTTCGGGGCGGATAGATCACATGGGCTGCGTTGGAGAGGGACGGACGGGATGCGATTCTTTGCACGCTTGCTCTGGGATGGAGCAGCAACTTAATGAAAACACAAGCTTTTGTCCCCCCATGATTGTCTGTGTCCGGCTGCTGAATGTGACCTGCCTGTTGAGTAGACGGTGACATCGGGATGTGCAAGTGTCGCGTGGATGAGAGGCAGAACCCGCGAGGCCCGGACCTTGAGTCTGGTCTGAACCTTGAGCATTGCGTCGCGTTGGTAAGCGCCCGTTGGTGATGGGCCGGCGAGTTCTTTCCAAGGGGCGAGGTAGATTCTCCCTCCATGACGGGTTGGGAGGACGGACCAACGGTCGGTTCCATCCCGCGCTCGGGAACGGTAAGGCTATCCAACACTTACACTTCCTCTGAGAAGTCGACCAACTTTCGAGACCCTTGGCCCGGTTCGTCCCGGCCCCTGCCGCGACCTACAACATCGACCCGAGCATGATGGCCCAACCAACCAACCAGCTAACCGACCGACCGATCAACCGCTCGGACGGTATGATGCGATGTGATGTGCATATTCATCCAGGGAACCGATGGGCGGGGGGATGGGGGCCTGTGAATCGGACAAAGGCAGATGCCATCGTACATGAAATTGACGCAGCAGCATCCGTCCGTCCACACACGGACGTTTGGAAGGGACGGGATGGGGGCAAACGAGGTACGGGGAGTGAGGACACTGACCCCGATGCGAACCGGGCGGGGGGAGCCGGGCGGCGGCGGCGGCGGCGGCGGTGGCTTGCGGGAGGTTCCGCCGCGCCCCGTGGGTCTTTTTCCCCTCTCCTCCTTTTCCCTTTTTTACCTGGCCGCCAATTTTGTTTTAAGAGTTTAAACAATGAAAGAGGGTTAAAAGGGGTTTGTTAAGACTTTTCGGGTGTCGGGGGCCCACGTGGTTGATGAAGTCATGGGGGTTTATTTGAGATGGACGAAAGATTGGACTTTTTTTCTTCTTCTTTTTTGACTATTGATTTAAACAGTGTAGTTTTATTTTATTTAGCGTATGGATAAGACTGCGGACCCGAATACCGAGGTTGGCGTTTATTTCCACTTCCACTTCGTTCATCAACCAGTCGTCGATCGTGACACCAAGAACGACCTCGCCAACAGCAACCTTGAGAGGTTGGGTCGCTGCGGCCGCGGCCACCAGGGTTCGGTAAGCAACCAACAATGAGGTAGTATAGAACGAACACAAGCGGGGAAGGGAATCGTGCTTGATCGCAAGGGACCATACCCATACCCCCCCGTTCATGTGAGTCGCTCATATCTTGATTTGCCGTTGGGAGGGAGCCCGGCCAGGTGATTGAAGCCACTCTCGCCCGCATCGTCTTCACCCGGGGCGGGGCGGATCGGGCCGGGTGGCCGAGGAGGAGGCGGCCGGGGGCCAACGACGAATCTTGAGGGGTCAAGGTCGGGTTTACGGGTTACCGTTCTCGGCTTAGAGTAGTAGTTAGGTGGTTTCTCGGAGCGTTGTTGTTGGTTGGTTGTGATGACTCTGGTAGGTTGGCTAGGAATCAACTTCACGGCGTGACTCGATGGCAGAGAACCATGGCCCCCCCCTCTGTTGCATTTCTACAACGAGCATCGATGTCCGAGTCCAACTTACAACAAACCCACGAGCGTCCAAGTGGGAACTGGCTCCAAGCGTAAATACCACCGCATCACTCAGACAGACCAACCAACCGCGTAGTTTGATATCAAGTCTCATTTCAAAAGTAAAGCTTGCGCTGCCGAAACCCACCGCCAACCATACGCCGGCAAAATCAAACCATCCAAAACGACGACGCCCTTGCTCATGTCACACGACGGGCCTCCTGCACGAGACCTCTACAACCCCAGCGCCGCACACCCGGCATCCAGATCCATCGGATCATCCGCCCTGAGCGCCTTGCCGCCCCAGATCACCGTTCCCCGCCCGTCAACCGCGAACGCGCCCGCGGTCTGCCACTTGTTGCCCATGACGGTGCTGGGCCCCTCGACCTCGCTCGCGGGCGGCTCCCCCACCGCGCCGCCAGCCTTGGCCGCGCTGCTCGCTGCCGTTCCTCGTCTCTGCACGCCAGGCGCCGCGGCGGCCGAGGCCGAGGCGGACGGGCCCCCCGTACCGGTGCGCTGGATTGCCCCCGCGACCTTCTCCCCCAGCCAGCCCTTCTCCTTCCACCCCTGCACCTGGCTCGTCGGGTTGAAGACGTACCATACGGATCCCAGCCCCAGACCCCAGGCGGCGTAGATGGCGCGGTCCTCGTCGACGACGACCTGCACGTTCCAGGCGCCGCCGAGGAGGTCGATCCACTTCTGCGTCGCGGCGGGCGAGGAGTGCGAGACGGCGACGCAGGTGAGGATGTTGGCGTGCTTGTTGGCGAGCGCACGGAGCGCGAGGAACGTCTTTTGCGCGACTGGGGTCAACTCTGTGTCAGCGGCTTGTTATTTGTTCAAAGTGTATGTACCTGTCTGTGTTGGGATACATGCAGGCGAAGGTGAGATGGATCGGACGTACAGGCACAGCCGACACAGCGCAGGAAGACCACCAGGACAGGCCTGCCGCGGCCGAACTCGAGCTTCCTGTCGCGGTCCAAGGGGGCCAGGTCGCCGATCTTGGGCGGGTCGGCGACGGGCACCGGCGGCGGGGGCGGGGAGAACCACGGCGCGACGGTGATGGGCAGCGACTTCATCGACATCCACGCCGGCCAGCCGCCAGCGTTCTCCTCGGCGGCGACGTCGTCCAGGCCCGGGTTGGAGCCGCTCTTGCTTTTGGAGTCGGTCGAGCCGCCGCCGCTGAAGTCGAAGGACTTGCTGTTCAAGCCCACCTTCTTCAGGGCCATCTTGGTAGTTAAGCTTGCCAGCATGATGATGATCTCGTCGCAAGATTGGATGTGTGTGGGGTATGGGTTTCTGACTATGCGGTGTATATCTAGACAGCCGTTTCCAGAGACTCTCACCCAAGGATAACAGGGAAAAGAAAGGAGAAGGAGCCGCAGCGGGAGGAATACTACCTCGGCGACAAATCGAGAGCTGCTTCTGCAAGGATGAAGCGGGTTGGATGATGTGGACAAACGATGACTACGGACAATGCAAGATGCAAGGCAAGATTAGGTTCAGGAAGTGGGAGGAAAAACCGGCAGTCAGGAGAGAGAAGGCGAGGAGCAGAGGAAAGGGGAACGTGGCCGGCATGCTTATGGCGGCGGCCGTCGGCCGGCGTGGGACACGGAGACAGGAAGCTCTGGCGAGCTCCTGAAACTTTCGATACAGGGCGCGTCGCATGTTTTGTTAGCGAGGAAGCTCTGAGCTCCTGGCCGCCCCTCTCTCCCAATTCAGGAAAACCTGGTGCCGCGAGGCTGAAAAATCAGTGGCGTCATCTGGAGTTTCCCCCTGACCCCCTGGATAAAGGACAGCAAAGAAAAATGAGGAGCTTTCTTTCCGATTGGCCGTCTCGTCTGCGGGGGGAGGTTGGTTTTGACGGCCACACAGATCTCAGCCTCGGCTCTGTGGTGTTGCAGATGTTTCCCTGGTTCCCAGGATGCTGGTTCCCGCGCTCTGCGCCGCTCGCCTGCGTTTAGAATGAGGGAAGGGGGGCCAAGAAAAAGGGGGAAAAAGAACAGACACTTGTTTCGTTCTCGATTAAACATGCGGGAACTTGTCTTTAACAGGCGTAGCAGAGATCTCAGATCAATCCTGTTTTGCTTCTCGACGTACCTGTCACACAAACTGAACGAACCTCTCGCCCATTCCATACGCTCGGCGTCACTGAAGAGCTGCCAAAACGGGGAGGAAACTGGCCGTAAACAGGGACCCGACAGCGAGCAGAGGGACAATGAATAGTTCGACTTCACCACCGCACTGTCCAGTGCTCGCAGTCCTAGGTCCTGTGCATACTTGAGCGCGCGTTGGAACGCTTGCCCATATCCTTCGGATGGCTAGTCCCCGCCGAAACGCTTGAATGTTTATCGAGTCACGACTCACGACTCACTATAGTGTCTCAACACAAGTGTCTGAACTCTAAATAACGAATGAGCTGCAAGCCTTCTCTGTGATGCATTGCCATCTGCCAGAGTATTCACTCTGCAAATGAGGGACTGTGCGCCGCTGATCAAGGCGGATTGCGGGCAACGGCTGGCCTGAGCTGGCCAACGGTGATTTCATCATCAACGATGTCATGAACGTCCATGTACGAGCGTTGTTTGCCTTGTCAAGGAAGTGCACCCAAGAGCCAGAGACCGATGATTGAAACATGTGTAAAGTTGTAATGGTCCACTTGAACAACAAGGAATATGCATGTAGCTGGCAAGTGGCTGTTGCTCTGTCCTCGCCTCACCGGACCGCTCTGCGTTATTGCCAGCCAAAAGCAACATTCACTCCAGGCCCGTTATTACATGCTGCCGCTTGCCGCTTCAATTTGAGCAAATATTCCGGCGAGCCCCCGTCAATCTGAGCGCGGAGAAGAATGTGCCAAGATCCGGGGACACAGTTGTTTGGATGAATCGGAACGTTTCGAACCGGCGACGACCAGGCGGGAGGCCAAAGTCTTCCCATCTCGGTGCTAGAAGCAGATTGGTGGAACTGACGTCGACTGGTGCGCCCTAGAATCAGGGAGACTGGCGGCGGGAATGTGGGGAGCGGGAAGCGTTCACGGATCGTCTTCCGCCGCGCATTTGATTGCGGACGTACAGTTGCAGAGGGCAAAGTCTCAGTTGTGAGAAAATCCGGTGACGAGAAGCACGGCGGTACGGGTGGCTAAGGCCTGGACTCTGCCAAAATCCTTCCGCCCAAGTCCTTCGTAAGCAGATGCTGTCTCTCGTCCAGTCCAAATGCAGTGTCTCTCGCGCAATACATGTCAGATGCGCCTCGAAAAACGTGGCCGTTTGTGCCGTCTGACTCTTCGCCCGTGAGAGCTGAATTAGAACGCTACGGACACTGACGTCTGTTAGCGCCCCCGGGAAAAGGCTCGGAGGTGGCGCTCCCTGTCGGACTCAGCACGCCGCTGCTATTCTGAGGAACGAGTGGGAATACGGGACTAACTTGGTCGTGCTCACGGTGTGTTTGTGCCGCGCCAGCTTGAAGCGGATAATGGATCAGGTCAGATCCACTTATTCGTTCGCTGTCAGAACCCGTGAGTCTCCCGCGGTCCGCGATGGGTGCCAGTTGATGGTGGGTTACATTGCATCCTGGGGCGAGTTGCTGAGAGCGCAACTGCTTTGTTCGTCACCCACGGCCCGGGTTGGTTGGGCTCCAGATGAGGGTGTCAGAAACGCTGAGAGAACGTAGTTGTGGGTGGAGGTTTTCTGAAGAACGGAGGCCCGCTTCGGCGGCTCGCAATGAGAAATGGGCGCACGCTAGCCTATTCGGCTTTGCTCAGTTGCCAATTCAGCTTGAGAGGAGATCCAAGCGTGCGTTGGGAGACGACTGAGGTGGTGGCCATGACGTCGGCGTCATGTTCGATAGGTACCCTTGCGGGATGAATGATAATCATATTGCGCGAGTCGGCCGCAAGGGTTGTTGCACGAGTCCAGCGGTGTCTGGTTCGTTCGGCTCTACGGCCTCTGCGACTAGTTCGGCGGAGTGAAGTCTTGAATTGCCGATGAGGGCTGTCCATATCGTTGAAAACGGGTGTACCGAGTGGAGGCTCAGCCCTTCAGCATCGCCATGCGTTGGTTGGTAGGTGTTTGATCGAGGAGGTACCCGCGTGGCTAGACTAGGCGTGATTCTGCTTGTGTTCACAATGAATCGCTGGAGAGTTCCCAGACAGACTTGCAGCCATAGATCTTATCCCATCTGGTTGCGGCTGTGTTTGCGCTAAGACAGCCCCTCGTCCAAAGTCGGCCGTGGTGGTATGAAGTCCAACAGTGACTTGGTTGATGATGCCGTGTGCCAGCTGGGCGACGTGGTATGCTACTTCGGGCACTGCCCTCTTATCCGTAGAAATATGTGGGCAGAAAATCCGAATCAGAGATCGGGCGAAAGCCTCTGTTGTGCGACGAAAGGGGGAACTCGAAATTCAGGTGGGAAGACAAGACGAGGACAACCAACAAAGGGTCTCAGCCATACTGATCTCTCTCAGCAGCGCCTACAGACGACTCGGAACCACTGAGTGTCTGCTCCCGGGAAGCATAACAGCTCATCAGCCCTACTCTCAGCCCTGAACCACATGGCTGTCCTCGTGTGAAGGTGGCGTGAAACGCTAGAGGACCGTCCCGAACAGACGAGGAGATCGTGTGGAGAGGAGCTTTGCTTGGGATACAACAGAGTTTGGCGGCAAGTCGGATGGATATCCACATCGTGATTGAATCAGACTTTCGGACTTGAGCGAAAGTCTAGTTGGCAGGGGAGGTGGTTGGCGGCTTGCTCGCTGCTTGGCTTGTTGTTTCGGAGCTGGGTGGAATGTGTCCCGTTTGGCGGACCGAAAAATAGCAATGTTGTCGAATGGGCTAGGCAGCTGGGCGCATGCAAAGTGCCGCATCTCGCTGCTTGATCCGTCGCCCGTAGATTGGCAATCTATTCTGAGGGAAAGGCAGTTTTTGCCAGACGGAGCAATGTGACGACCCTCCCGAACGAGGCGCTTAGCCACTGTGCTAGACACCCCTGAAGGGGGGAAGCAGAAACGAGCGAATGGAAGGCGGCTCTGCCGCATGGGGGAACACGACTGGAATTCCGAGTCCAAGTCACTGGAGGGCGCGAAGAAGGAGCCGGCTCCTCCACAGCTTAGGGCTGCTTGTATCTCGGGGCTATCGACGCCGGGGCGTTGGAAGAACTGATACTGCTGCTGCTGCGGCGGCGGCGGCGGCGGCGGCTGCATGTGTAAACCGCTTCGGCTGGCCGACGCCACACATGGACATGAGGAGGAGAGGAGCTGAGAGCGACAGGTGAACTCATGGCGTGGCCGTTCCGGGGGTTCGGCGTGTGACTGGATCGGTAGACGGATATCGGAAACAACGAAGGTCCCTCACTCTGGCTTATAATAGCCACGAAAGGCCATGGGCGAGACGCACGGAGAAGGGGGGACCGGGGGAGCGCAAGTACCCAAGACGCATCTGACGACAGACAAGAGAAGGCGGTCGACCCAAGACGGGGACGGGGGGTATCAATCATCAAGGTGATTGCGGAGCGCGGTAGACGGCCAGACGCGAAAACACGCCGGGGCTTGTCGAAGCGCGTTGGCGATTCTCGTCCATTGTTGGCTCGGCTTTGGGCGTTTGGGGCCATCGGGGAACCATCGAAATGCGCTGCCGGACAGGCTCTCTGAGGAAGCGAGTTGTCGTGTAAGGTATCCGGGCTGGGGTGTGTATGGCCCGGCTCCACAGTCTCCTGGTTTCTGGAAAGACATTCAGGTGGCCATAGTATCGGGACCCTGATAATTTTAAGGTGGTGGAAATAAATGATGCTGGCAGGGGACGCGGGAGCAATGGGAAATGGAAAAATGGGAATTAAAAAATAAAAAAAAGTGACAGGGCGCGAGACAAGACGAGACGGCGAACAGGCGGTAAGGGCAGCAGAAGGAGGCGCGCTCTGCAAAATCAAACAAGAGAAAAACACGAGAAACTCCTCGAGGGGCAGGTAATGGGTGACAAATGGGCGGGAAGCTGTCAGAACAGCCGCTGTCTCTTGCTTTTTCCCGTCAGTCGGCAGGAAGATTTCATTCTTCATCGTCGTGCGTGCCTGCCCCAGCCCCAGCCCCGGGCGGCGCTGCAGTGTCCGTGGCTGCAGTCGCGGTCGCGGCTCGTGCATGGCATGGTGAGGTGCAGGTGCAGGTGCAGGTGGTGGTGCAGGTGCGCAGGCACACGTCCCAGTTCGTCCTTCTTCCCACCTCTGGAAACTGGAGAGGCGGGGACAGGGCCACGACCAAATGCCTCACTCTCCCCACTGGAATTGGAGGATTGACTTGGTATCGGTAGGGTTAGGTAGGTAGGTCAGGTACCTCCTTCCTTACCTTACCTACCTTAAGGGTGAGCGCGCAGCAGATGCTTGAAGCGGGTCGGGTCGTTGCACCCCGCTTAGTAAAAACCAGCTGGAGGCGCATGCAAGTAGGTAAGACAGGTACGGATACGGAGATAGGCATCGCACTATCGGGGCTGTACATCAGCGGAAGGTACCTCCCCCACCGCGGGATTCGCCTGCCGAGTCATAAAACACCTGAGGTACCCGTACTCCGTACTTGGCCGTCGCGTTTCTCGCCGGTGCTGTGCTGTGCTGGCGAGGAAGGCGCGGCTGTGTGTGCTCCTCCACCGAGAGGACGAGACATTTGACCAAAGAGGCGAAAGAAGATCAGAGGGCTGGCCGTCGAATGCTCTAGTGTTCCAATCCAACACAACATCAAATCCAAGACAAGCCGTCCGGCCCTCCGACGTCATCTCACAACAGAGGCTAGAGGAAGGGCCGTCTGGACACAAGTGACAGCCAGTGGTTGGAGGGGCATGTGGCGCCTGTCTGCCCCCTGAACCCCTGTACCCAAGGCCAGGTAGCGCGCAATGTCGTGTCGTAGGCCGTTTTACGGCGTTGGGGGGACTCGAAGCCTGAGGGGAGAAATTACCCCTCGGGCTCTCCTCAGTCCAGGACTCCCTCCTCCAGCGTCTCCCACCCGGGCCATGGGCAGGCACAGGCACAGACACATGGGCACATGGGCACCTCCTTCGTCCTTGTCCACGTCCCCTAAATTGCGTCCAGAGCGTGTCGCTGGCCCCACTTGGGCTGCTGCTATTGCCCGCGCGCTCCGTGCATGCACTGTGGGTAACGGCACGCACATGAGCTGGCCCGTAGCTTCCAATCCTCGCGGCAGATTGGGCGGGACTGGAGGGATGCTGCAGAGGTACCTCCTCGGTCGAGGACCTGCTGGCTAGCAAGGTACGGCGTAGGTACTGACTGGGTAATGTAATTCCCACATTGAAGATTGCATCGAGAAGGGGGGCCGAGAGACCCTCAAGGCCTCAACCCAGCGAGCGACCAGGACAGACGCCTTTTGGTAGAGATAAAGTAAGAGTGGGAGGCATGGCCAGGGCTGGAATCGCTGGATGCGACGGCGGGAGGAAACGGGGACAAGAACGGGAAGGAGAGAGAGAGACACACACACAGATGGGGATCGCTCAAGAGCTCGTTGTTGCGTCATGGCACCTTCCCAACATTGACTGACTGTACCTATGCTGATGACGGGAGAAACACGCGCGACCCGGCGACTTTTGCCCACCGCGTGCTTGCCTACCTAAGGTACCTTACCCGATGGCACCTTCGTGTGTCAGTCAGCCGCAAGGCGTTTGTTGAATGTGTCGCGCAACACCTCGCTCGATGCAGAGGCAGATGCTTACCTGGTACTGGAGCTGTCGTGCGCAGTTGGTTGGCGAGGTCTTGAAAAGCAGTCCGACGAACAAGTTGGCTGCTGTTGCACTGCTGTTGTTGATGACTGGCCGACACGCCTCTTCGTGAGATGCTCTCTGAAGGTACTTTACATGTAGGGCACCTAGGTACGTCAAGGTACGTACCTAGGTACCTAGGTAGGTAAGATATTCCCCTTTATCGAGTACCACCGGGGGCACATCGTGTTGCCGTACCGGCCATGCCCGCCTTATTATACTATTTCGCACCAGGGAAGGGACATAGGTAAGTACCCTACCTAAGGTGCCTCAGGTCAGGTACCTTACCTTGGGGTGCCTCATGGATGGGTGAGGCGCACCAACCATAGTACCTACCTTAGGTAGGTATGGGAACCATCAATACTTCGGATGGGACAGCGAATGTATCCGTACCGCCGACCGAGGTGCTGCATCGCGCCGTACCTTACTTCCTGGGCCTGATGTGTGTGCCCTGCTTGTCTGCCCGTCTGCGTGCTTGGTTGCTTGCTTGCATTGCTCCCGCCCGCCCAGGTTTTTAGAGTGTGCCCCTGTTGTCCAGTGTGTGTGTGTGTGTGTGAAAGAGAGTGTGTGCTTCGGCGAACGAGTCCTCGAAACGACGGGCCAGGCGAGAGGTGCGCTGCGATCCGTACCTTCCTTGCCTTCCCTCGCCTCGGTAGCTGCATACCTTCCCCCTACCTTCCCCTTATGTAAGGTACCTAGGTACGGTAAGGTAGTCGCACCTTCCCTGCCTCGTGCTTGCCAATCACCTCCTACCTTCCATCCTTACCTTGCCTAGGTACCTATCGGGGAACCTTACCTCACCTCACCTCCCAAGCCTCGGGGCAGGTACTTGTCACTCGCGCAGTGCCGCACTCTACACGTCCCCCCGGTCCAGAGTGCCCATACTGCCATCAACCCTGGCCTTACCTGACCTGAGGTGCCCGAGGTGAGGTACCGCAACCCGCCTACATACCTACTTACCTACCTACCTTACCTGCTTTTACCTAACC
Organism: Colletotrichum tropicicola; assembly: GCA_025962755.1. Classification (NCBI taxonomy): domain Eukaryota; kingdom Fungi; phylum Ascomycota; class Sordariomycetes; order Glomerellales; family Glomerellaceae; genus Colletotrichum; species Colletotrichum tropicicola. Next base: position 72,699 of record JAOWMA010000245.1, read on the forward strand.
ACCACCCCCCCCCAAGCCCCGGCCCAGTTACCTGCCTCGCCATGTACTGCCTGCCTCTTGTCTGTACCTTCCTTGCACCCCAAACGGACCGCTTCCCTTTGCCTCTCTCCTCTCCTCTCAGGACATCATTCCGCCCTCTCACTGCTGTTTTCTCAAAATCGTCCTCGTCCTTCACCTTTCTGTGTTGCTCTTCGCGTCACTGGCAGACCGCAGCATTGCTTCGCTTCGCATCAGATCGTCCCCCTCATCCCCGACGAGAGCCCAGAGGCCGTGTCGGCGTCGCGGTGCACCCCCTTTAGACCCTTCCCCCCCATCGTTATTTCGCGGTCCACCGCCCGAGGCACCCCCGTCCAGTCCTGTCGCTTTTGGGCCAACGTCCCCGATCTAAACTCCACACCCTGCCTTTCGCCTCCTTCCACCGACGACATTCTCTCTCTTCCTCTTCAGAGGCCCGCACCCGCCGCACAGCGAAGAGCCCTCTCTCTCCGACATCTCCTTCTTGCTGAGCCGACCAGATCCGCCTCCGCACTCTTAATGCCTATTGTCGATTCTTTTGCACGTCTCTAGCAGCAGTTTACTTGTGCCGCCGACCGCCTCCTCATTCCCGAAACCCTCAACCGCACACCCCCTCGTCTGCAACCTTCGGAGCGAGATTCGAACACGCTGAGCCGTGTCTCTCCCCCTCGGCCGTCTTCTGCTCAACTGCCCCCCCTTTCGCTTCCCTGGCCTCCCCCTCGATCTTGACCACTCTGTTCGCGACGAATTCGGTTGCCAAAGATCTTGCTCCATCTCCGCCGCTCCGTTTCTGCTTCCGCCTCCGCCTCTGCCCTGCCGACTCGCCCTCGTCACGGAAGCTGAGCCAGGCCTCGCTCCATGGAAAGTCGGGCGACAACCGCAGAATCGAAACATACTTATCCCTCCAGTCCGTGGATTCACCAACCCGCGATAACGTCGACAAGCGCTACTCTCAACCCGTGCCACTTCGCCGACGCTTCCTCCCGCGTCCCCGCTCAGTTGGACTTCTGGCCCCTACTCTTCCCTCAGCAAGCATCTGTTTACCAGGCGCAGCTGCTGCACTACACCAATCTCGTCTCTCCGGGACGAGGAGGCGGATTGCAGCAGTCACAACCGCTTCCTCAGGCGACAGTGGCCACTCCACACATTCAGCCGGCCCCCCGTTCCCGATCCTCCTCCAAGGTGTCGAACAAGGACAGTACCGCGACCAAGGGCACCCAAGGAGGCCATGGGAATAGAGCCGTGCAGAACAAAGACAAAGGCGATCGTGCTGTCATAACAGGCAAGGACGCTCCGCCCAAGATGCAGCAGCCATCTCAGCCGGAGCTTTCGCATCCGCTGCCCGCTCGCCCTGCGGCGCGGCCTTCCAACGGCCAGTCTCACTCCAACTCGATGCCGTCCACGCCGCAGCAGCATGCAAGAAACTTTTCCTTCGAGTCGCGAGAACCTTCTCCCACGGCCACAAATAACCACTCCCCTCGCTCTGCCTATTCTGAGACCAACAGCAACCTTCCTTCATTAAGACCTCTCCCTCCGCGGCTCATGGGTGGTTGCCAATATGAGACGGCACAGGTGAACTCGAGGCGGAGGATGCCTTACAACCTGGGAAGCGACAAGCTGGAAAAGACCAACCTTGACAAGATCAAGAGCAAGTTGTCGGAGGATGACGAGAGGAAGTTGACCACAGACATGCGCGAACTGTACGAACGGTTAATACCGACTGAAAAGGTCGAGGAGAATCGCAAAAAGCTCGTGGTCAAGCTGGAGACCCTCTTCAACGACGAGTGGCCTGGAAATGACATCCGCGTGCATCTTTTCGGCTCCTCGGGCAACTTGCTCTGCTCTGACGATTCCGATGGTTCGTGCCGTCCCCTCTCGCCAGCCGCTTGTTTCTCGCAACGCTAACTTCCCAACAGTCGACATTTGCATAACGACGCCATGGAAAGAGATGGAGGGTGTTTGCATGATTGCAAACCTACTGGCGAAAAGTACGTTGGTTCCTCCAGGCAATGCCCACAGTACTAACGATTCCTACAGAGGGTATGGAGAAGGTCGTCTGCATTTCCGCCGCCAAAGTCCCAATCGTCAAGATCTGGGACCCCGATCTCGGTCTCGCTTGCGACATGAACGTGAACAATACATTGGCTCTAGAGAACACGAGGATGGTCCGAACATATGTCGAAATCGACCCGCGGGTGAGGCCACTGGCAATGATTGTCAAGTACTGGACGAGGAAAAGGATCGTGAATGATGCTGGTATGACTCGTTGCTTGATCTTGCCCTACGACATTTGCTGATCGGAATAGCGTTCGGCGGCACACTCAGTTCCTACACCTGGATTTGCCTCATCATCGGATTCTTGCAACTCCGAGACCCGCCGGTCCTGCCCTCGCTCCACCAGCGACAGCACCAGAGGCTCCCTAAGAAGGGTGGGCCGGAAAGTGCATTCGCGGATGACTTGGACAAGCTGCGTGGGTTCGGCGACAGGAACAAGTCTTCTCTCGGTGAACTTCTGTTCCAGTTCTTCAGGTTCTATGCGCACGAGTTCGACTATGAGAAGCACGCCATATCCGTCCGCCTGGGACGGAGGCTTTCGAAACAGGAGAAGGGATGGCATATTGGCTTGAACAATCACTTGTGTGTGGAGGAACCCTTCAACACGATTCGTAACTTGGGAAACACCGCGGATGAATACTCCTTCCGTGGACTTCATCTGGAGCTGCGGCGGGCATTTGATCTGATCTCGGAAGCGAAACTGGATGAATGCTGCGAGCAGTATGTCTACCCCAAGGAGGAGCCACCAACATTCCAACGACCCGCGCAGACCTCGCGGCCGGTCATGATTCGCAGTTCCTCGCAGCAACACTCTGGCAGAGGCGGCCGTGGGAACTACCGGGGAGGACGGCATTCTAACAATTTCCATCGGAACGGAGGGAACTCGAACCGTAGAGCGTCTTCGAGTGTGGCCTACGATACTAACGCGATGTACATGCCTCCAGTTGCAATGACACCTCAGGAGCTTGCCTGGTTCACACAACAGGCGCAGTCTCACCCACAGCTCCAGTATCCCGCGCTTGTGAGTGCAGCCATGGCCGCCCAACTACAGCAAGAAAATAACATTCGCCTTCAGCTCTACAGTCAATCCCAGGTGTACCAGCAAGTCCAGGCGCAGATGGCGGCAGCACAGATGCACGCTGCGCAGAGGATGCAAAGCTCTTCTGCAACCTCACAGCAGGGCTCGGAGAGACCCAGGACCAACTCGTTCGATAATCCCCCTCTCAGTGCGCCTATCGCTGGCCCCGACTGGTACAGCATGTATGGGGTGCCGTTTCCCGCCGCCTACTACGGCCAGTCCGGATTCACCTACCCTTCCTCGCCCGCGACCACCACGGCGACGCCGGAGTACCGCAGAGGACTGCAGAGGTCGTCCGTGACAACGGAGTCAGGTGCCTCGACGTCGGGAAGTTCGCTGAGGTCGCAGTCACAGCCAGCCTCTCGCTCCGCCGCCACAGGACAACAAACCCAAGGCTATCCTGGCTCTAGTACACTCGCGAATGGCTCGAATCCTGCCCGGCAAGTGAATGGAGTTCCGATCCCAAGCTTCATCCCAGATGATGCTGAATACGACGAGGCGCCGCAACGTCCCGCCAGCAACTCCCCGGCTTCAGACGAAGGAGTGGCGTACTTGGGATACTACGTCTCAGACGCATCCAGCCCCGCGCGTTCGCAAGGTACCCCCAATGCCATTGCCTTTGGAGATCTTTCCCAGCCCAGTCAAGGACGCCGGAGGCTATCCACTGAAGTACCGCAGACTATTTTGGATCGCAGAATGCGAAGAACGTCACGATCACCGTCTCCTCTAGGTCATGCTCGAACATTCTCCCAGGGCACGTCGACTGCCATAGGTCAAGCATCAGCACCTGCAAACGTCAACGGCCGAGCAGCATCACGGCCGTTAGTCGTCAACGGCACGGGGTCGTCTCTGCGAACCAGTTCGACTCCTTCGCAACGGCAACCGCTCTCAGCGACCATGGTGGATGCCCAGACTGCCGACGACTCTGCCAGACCATCTCAAGATGCCCCCCTCCAAGTGCAAGGACTGGGTATCAGCGGCTTTGCTACAGACCAAGGAGATGGTCAGTCGGCCATGAGGACCGAGTCTGTGCAAACTCCAGTTTCCGAACGAGCTCCGGTGATTGTGAACGGCACTACCACTCCCTCGTCTGTCTCCAACGCGGCTCAGTCAGCGTCGCCCGCCTCGGTCCCTCGACCAGTCGATGACCCGTCTTTTCGTGACAGAATCGCTCTGATGTCGATGAATCAATATGCATGGGCTCAGCCAGCACAGGTGACACCAGAGGTCGTGAGTGGCACCCAACTATCCCTTCGCCAACGGGCCACGCGGCAGCAAAGCGGAGTTATTGCCCCGCTCGATCTCGCGACTCGAGAGAACAGGATGAATGGACACCAACTGAACATCGATGCCCAACACCTGTCACCCATCAATGAGACGAGGTCTCCTTCGCCGACTGTTGTGAGGAAAGGTGACTATCCGCCGAGAAGCGATCAGTTGGCGTCTGCTGCACCGGTCGGAGTGTCGAGCACACAAGCGGAGTCGTCCGTTCCGGCACCCAAGACGGCGGAGAACAAGGCTCAAGCTTCGAGAGAGTCTAAACAAATCCAGGCGGCGACGCAGTCACCCAAGTCACAATCGACGGCCACACATCGTCCGAATCAACCAGGCTCGCATCATCCACATACACACCCTGCGACTCAGACTTCAGCTCAGCTTCCCAGGGCCAACGGCGTCCGGGAGAATGGCCATGCGCGAGTCAAGAGCGAAAGTCACGGTACTGAAGGAGGTTGGCAGAAGGCAACCAAAGGTCGGAAAAAGGGAGACGCCAAGAACCAAGGCACTGGTTTCGTCCCCAGCGAGCAGCCGCCGAAGCACGAAGTGGATCGAAAAGGTGGTTAGGGAGACCGATGGAAGATGAAGCCCCGCGCTCTTCACGGACTGTCGGGCGGTGCATAAGAAAGCTAGCACTGCTTTGTTGGATACGGCATGTAGAGCCGGGAGATGTCAGTCGGATATCACTGGCGCCCATTCGTCAGCTTTGGTCATGGACAAATGTTGGACAGCTGCCATTCTGGATTGGAGTCGATTCCAAGGCAGAGAGAGCACGTTCCCAGTATTATGAGCGGATGTCTTCTCCATGCGGACCGAGTGCAGCAAGTAAGATTGCAGCTGTGGGGGAGTCGCGAGGATGGATTAGGTGCTGTGATAAGTGCCGTCCGCAGCCTCAACCACAAGCAACGCAACTTGCCTGTGGCGACCACAATACACCGACGAGCGACGGGATGGAATCGCAAAAGTTGCGGATTTCGGTGACAAGTACATTTTGAGAGATCGCGGGCACATGTTGGCTCAAAACGACAAAAGTGGCATTACTCATGGCTCAGTTGTCAGTTTCACCGATAAAAGGTCGAGGGGTCTGTTGCGTATGGGCGGCAGGGTCTGTGTTATTTGTCTCATTGCATCTGCAGCAACGGCTTCGGTATGGGTTACGGTTCAGGCATGCGTCATCAGATTTCTTTTTTGTCAACAAAGTCATACCATGGGGGAAAAGGCACATGGAGAAGGAAGAGAAGAGAGGCGTGCGGATGTTTGTGGTACAAAGGCTGTACGGAAGACGGACGGTCCGTAACTGTCACGAAATACCCGGCGGGGAATGGCTGGGCCTCGGTCTCCAGAGAAGGAGCAGAAGGGAGAAAACCAGCATGGCCGCATTATAGGGGCGGTAAAAGATATCAATGACTAGTGTCAGTGTAAGCAGATAGACGGGAAGCGTTAAAAAGACATGATTTGAAAACAGACCGAGAGTCCGGAGTTTCATGAGGTTGTAAGGACAAACATGAACTAAATTAGCAGTGTACTGGAACCACCGGCCGGAGGCATGGAAAAAGGCGGTATTACGTCATCAGAGCGCATTCCCCTGCCCCGCTTTCAGCCTTATTCGATTGTTCAGTCTCCGATCCCTAGCTGCTTGGCAAAGACATTCCCGTCGCAACAGACCTCAAAACGTGTGTCGCCTGGTCGTATTTGGGCCGTTGTACAGCTGTCCAAAAGCAGAAGGAGTCAACCCGTGGCTGCCATGTGATACTATCTAATATCGGCCCATTCGAACGGCGCTCTACATCCATGGCGAAGAAACGCAACTGCCTCTGGACTCCACGAGGCGAATGACCATGTTGGTGTCCCTGGCCGGCCCGTGTTCCAAGGCCTTGCCTGCCGACGACATGATTGGTCCCTGAGTTTGGCTCGTCATCGCTGCCTTTTGTATTTCCCCGACGGCCATGTCACGCACCCGCATCCGGAGTGAAGCTCGTCTGGACATCATCAAATATCAGACGGATCCAGCGGCCACTGCCCCACGCTAAATTCCGATGACAGGCCAGGCCGGTGCTAAAACCAACCCCGCCAGCCCGCTTCCCCATCCAGCCGCCCGTTCATCTTCCAACTGAGCGCGGCGATGGACCGCACGGAACTCCGTCCAACGAGAGACCAGAGACATGACAGCGATTCCCAGTCCAGCGAGGCATCCAACGAGCTCGTGGACCGCGATCGCGACTCTGCGATCACCTTTCAGGACTCGGAACTCAATTATCGGCAGATCCGACAGCTGACCCAAAGACTCATCTCGACTCTTTCAACTCAGGATGTCGACGCTGTGTACAAGGAGTACGCCAAGGTCAAAGATCATGCTGCGCTGTGTCGCTCGCTGCTGCGCACGGCGAAAATCGCACAGGAAGAGGAGGGCCAAGCGCCCAGGACGAGGACGGATGGCGACGGCACCGATGCCCGATCATCGTCCAGCGGCGGGGGTCTGGCCGAGGTTGGGACGGATCGTGGCCCTGCGCAACGATTTCACCTGAGCCGTGAGGATCTCTTGCGTGCCATTCGGGACTGGCAAGGCTGCATCGAGTCGTTGCTGGAAGCACTGCGGCGCTCGCTCTCCGAGACGTACAGGAGCTACGAGCCCGACGCGACGCCAAGCATGGTGGACTCTCTCTTTCGGGATGTCGACTTTCGCGCATCTGCGATCCAGCAGATGAGAAACGCGAGGATTGGCAAAAGGTTTCCGGCCAGCCCACACTTTTCCCGGGCGCGATACGATATCCGCTTCAGGAACTACGATCGTGTTCAGCAGGATCTCCTCGAGATAGGCCGCATCCTGCAGCTAGGAGAGTCAGGCCTGTCGGACGAAAGACCCATCAAAGAGCTTGAAGTCTCCCCCCGCGGCGATGCCATTCTCGAGTTCGCGAACCTTGGAGTTGATTCTCTGCCAGTACTCAGATTCCGTGTCTCCTCCTTCATGCTAGCGGAAACATCGCCCGTTTTTGAGCGCATGTTTACCAACCACACACATCTCGACGTGTACGATGATGAGGATGTGTCAGTCCATATCCCGCCTCCTCCAGAACCGTACATCAGCAAGGATGGGGCGGAAGCCAAGTTGTATCGCATGCCGCAGATCGAAGACGACAGAGGAAATGCGCTCACGATTCTCCTGCACGCAGCGCACATGCGGAATGACAAGGTCCCGCGGGAAGTGACGTTTGGGCAATTCGTGGCCATCGCCGAGGTTTGTCTGCGATACCGCTGCACCTCGCCGCTCGAGCTGGTTGTCGAGCACAGATGGTTACCGCAATGGATCCATAAAGGAAGCGAAGACATGCCCGATGGCATGCTTCTGATCAGCTACGCTTTTGGGTTCCGTCAACTGTTCACGCGAATGTCGAAGACGGCAATCCTCAACCTCGTAGACGAGAAGGAGCTACAGAGCCAACCATGGCCGCGGAAGATCAAGGACAAGATCTGGGCCGTGAGGGGGGCAAAGATGGCCCAGGTCCACGCTTGCTGTGTGAACACAATCCAGGATTATCTGCGTTGCCCGTCGAAGACTGCTGAGGATGATCGTCAGGTACAAAACTCGTCTACCGGTCTGCTCTCGACGAGTGCGCGACACCGCTCTCCGAGTCCAAGTTCGTCTTCAGGAGATGCAGCGTCCAAGCCTATGTTGATGCTGAGTAGCAGCCCGCGGTGTCCCAAAGGGGATCACTGGTGCGATGCGACCAATCTCGGCTGGCTGATGCTCATTTACGGAGAGCTTCAGCTTCTGCCTACGGTCATGAAGCCCGCAGCCCTCGGGCACTTGACGCACACCCAACAGCCCCCTCGCAGAAGCTTGGCCCAGCTTGTCAATCTGCTTCAGACCATGGCCAGCCCTCCTCAGGCCGTACACAAGGGCTGCGTGTGCGACCCGGCACCGCAGTTTCGCGCAGTCATCAATGATATTTACAACAGTGTCTCCGGGCTGACGCTGCACGACATCAGCGGGCGGGTCCACGGATGGGCTCTATCGAGACATCGGTCGGAGCAGCCGCAGGCCGTTCTTCCGAGGGGGTTCAAACAGCCGGGGAGGGGGCCGAAGAAGATATCCGACATGGCGGACGGAATACGACTGAGGATCTTGCGGGGTATCGAGACCGTTGATGACTTGCATGCGGCGGCAATGACGAGCAAAGGGTTCTACCGGACTTTCAAGGATAATGAGCTGATGTTAATGCGAAAGTTCGTCAAGGCCCATCGGCGGATGACGCTGATGAAGTTGACGTCTACGGATGCCGGCGCGCTATTGGAGAACAAGGTGCTAATGGAAGATGCGGGGGCTACCAAGGCGAATGATGGAACGACAAACGACGTTGGCAAAAGCCCTGATATAAATGTCGAGGAAGAAGTGGAAGATGAGCAGGACGATGGGATTGAAACCACGACCGAGCCGGTGGCATCTCGGGCACCAGTACCAACGCGAGGGGACCCGACTTCACCCAAAATGAGCGACGAAGAAGCCCAGCGCATCTTGTGGCCCGACTCGTCACCCCGTTCGTCTTCATCCGAACCCCCGCGAACTAAATCATCAGACGGAGGGATGAAGGAAAAGTTTCGGACGAGCGACCCGGCTTTCCTTGAGGACAAGATGCTGCTGGGGGCGGAGGACAAGCAGTTGAGGGAGGATCGGGACAGGAGGGTTGGCCTTTTACGAGATGATGAGTAATGATTGCGCTTGGAGGTGCGTGTGACTGGAAGCATAGGTGGTAATAGCATAGCGTTGGAGGTTATTGGGTTGGATACGCCAGCCAGAAACTAATTTCAGGTGAGGTTGTGAGCGCAGCCCCGAGTGTGGATGCCAAGAGCAGGAAGGAGATGGAGTATAAACAAGGCCAAAGGGCCGGTGGGCGTAGGCGACTACTCTCGTGTAATTAGATCAGACCAAATGTCAATAAGGTCTTTGAAAAAAGAAACCCTCGTGATGGCTGGTGATCATCTACCGGTGGCAGCACGCAGCGCTGGGGAATGGGAGGGGCGCGAAGTGTGAAATTTTGTGTGATTAATCCAATTGAGCTGACAAAACTGCCATCTAACGCCCCCTACCCCTACCCCCTACCCCCTACCCCCTACCCCCTACCCCCTATAGCTGCCTGTCTTAACTTCTAGCTTAGTTAATAATACTATATATCTCTTCTAGAAAGTCTTTATAGTAACTAGTTAATATTTATTTAATTTTACTCTTATTTATATATACTATAAAATTATTCTCTATTTTAGTAAAGGTATTTTTAATATAATAAAGTTAATCTTTTT
>JAOWMA010000246.1:0-81993 GCA_025962755.1 Colletotrichum tropicicola
TCTTAATTTTTAATAGATATATAATATATTATAATTAACTTTTTAATAGATTAGTCTTTTTAATAACTAATATCTCTTTATAATATAATAAATAGCCTTTTACTAAATCTTATATAGTTAGACTAGTTATTAATTATATAACTTATATAGATATTTATTTTATTAATTCCTAATAAAAAATTAATAAATTTAATAGTTGTTAGCTCTTATAATAAGAGCTAGAAGAAGACTACGTAGCTAAGGTAAATAATAGAGTGGAGATATATTAATATATTCTCTATGTATTACTAGCTAGGGGGGGGTGTGAAAGTAATTACTATAGTAGGCCTATTGCGGCCTTCCCTAATTAGGGCATCCGCCAACTACTCAGGTGCCACCCCGGGCCACCTGCTTCCCCACTTAGATCCAAGGGCCGACGAAGCGCGAAAGAGAGAACGGCTAAAGATGTTGTGGGATGGTTTCTGTCTCGTCTGGTGGCTTTTTCCCGCTTCATCCGTTTGCAGGGAAGCCATGGGCTGCAGGCGTCTTTGTCAGCGTGGCAGGCGAAGGTTAGCCTTTTTTCTCTACCTGCGTGTTGCTGGTGTTTGATATTAGGGGGAGGGAAGCGGCAGAAAGTATCGCTTTCGGACATTCCAAGAGCGAGAGAGTGCTTCCTTACCCTCCGGCTCCTACCCAGTTGCGGCCGGAAGGGAGTCGGTAAGCTTTGTGGCCGCCGTGTTGGTTCTTGGGATCTCCTTCCCTCGAAAGGAGGCTTGCGGCCGGAGTGGGTGCTCCGTGCTCGCCGGCAGAGTGCCCGGAGTTCGGTCGGGAGTTTCGAGTGAAACGTGACCCGCGAAGGGCTGTGGCTTTCTGGCCGCAAAGAAACCCTTTGAGTTTGTCAGCCATCAGGGACGCGCCTCGGACGAAGACGAAGAACACGACGGGCGGCCACCACCAGGGGCTTCATCCCGGTATAGCATCACATGACTTGGGTTGAAGGGAAAACAGGGGCAGGAGGCCAAGTAAGGACCAGGGGAACTCCGTTGATAAAGTTGACTTTTGCTGCCCTACCATAGGTTCTGTGATATTGAGACAATGACAGCTTGTCCGAGCGACTTTTGAGTTGCTATGCGCCCTCTTCTAGAACCGGAACGGGGTAACGAAAAAAGGGGGAAATAGGGGCTGTGCGTATGTGTTCAGGTTGCGGGAGAAGGCTGGGAATGGCAGCAACGTCCCTCGTTGCTGCTTTTTGGTGGTGACAGGTTTCGGTCTGGGGATGACTTACGGCGAGGCTGCCGGGTGTTTCGGTGTTTCTGCGACGGGGAAGATCATAGCTGATACTCGTTTGCGACTCCTCCGGGGCGCTTGAGATGATTCTCATACCGCAATATCACCCTTCAGCCTTGGGATGAGAAATTGAGCCCAACTTCAAGACGAATTAGACCGGATGACTTTGAAGAGAAAAGGCTTGTTTACCGCCTTTTACGACGCTGCCTTTCCTGTTCCTGTATATCGTTTGATCTCGATGTCATGGGGTTGCGAGCTGTCAGGCAGAGGAACGAGGGACGCGAAAGCTTCCAAGGCCACTTTAGCTCACAACGAAGTATAGGGCTGGCACGCTTTGATTCCGTCTCTTCAGCAAACATGAAACTGATCTCACGTCGACGCCGGAAACCGCGAGCTTAAGTCAATCAAGCCTTTGGGATGGAAAAAGGTAGTAATCAGAAAAATAGAGAAAAGGAGACATGGGAAAGTCAAAACATCGTGAAGCTTCGCGACAGGGTCCAGCAAGAAGAAAACCATCATGAGGACTTTTTCCATCCTTCCTGAATCGCACTGCTCTCCCTCTCCCGCCTGTTCCTAACCCTTCAATCGCATACTCTCCATGCGCACCAACTTTATCTCTTGTCCGTGGTGTGGTGTTTCTCCGTTGGTGGTGTCTTGCTCGCAACATCACACCAGACCAGGGGCATACCGAATGACAGCCTCTAGTCGCTGGGCTTGACCGGACCTCCGGGGACGGGGGATTGGGTGACGATGGGTCCACCCGGTACCGGCTTGTCCGGAATGATGGGACCACCGGGCACGGGTTTGTCCGGGATGATGGGACCGCCAGGAATCGGCTTGTCGGGGATAATAGGACCGGCGATGAGGTCCTCGTTGCAGGCTCTGAGGGCGGCGATGATGGCCTGCTCGAGGTTCCAGATCTCAAAGGGTGGCTTGTTGCCGTAGATTAGCAGGAGGCTGGTGAGAGTCGCGCGGAGGCCGATCACGTCGGACTCTTTGCAACCGCCGATTCCGAAGATCTGGCGCTTGGTGGACGGGCCAAAGGTGGTTGTGGCTTCGCCGAGAACGATGGTGTCGACTTTGATGCCCTTGCCGGCCAGAATGTCGGCAAGGTGTAGAAGGATCATGTATGTGCCGACGGAAGGTTTGTTGGCCCCGGTGGAATAGGGCTCGAGGAGAGTGAAGAAGGTCTCCTTGAGAGCGTCGAGGTCTTCATCGCGTTGGGTCAAAGAAGTGCCTGCGGAAATCTCAACTTAGCAACGAGTCACCCCAAAAGAACAATTGTGACATGATGCTTACTCGTCTCTTGACGCCTGCCAGGCTTGATGATTGGACTTGTGATTGGAGGGAGCAGAATAGGGGTGCCCGGGTTGACGGGAGAGTTAACGCCTGGAATTAGGATAACCGAGCCTTCCCCTATTCCAAACTGAGGCGCGGCATTGCTCAGCGCCGCCAGGCCGAGCAGTGCCAATGTGTCGATGCGCATGATGAATGTGTTGCGCTGGACTGCTTTGATATACTACAAGCGACGGTTCACGAAACGGGGAAAAGAATGCATGTTATATTCATTTTGGGTATCAGATGCGTTTCGACAATGCCCCCAAAACTGTAGTGTGAACCGCTATGTATGTCGATATTGCTACGTTCCACAATCGTGTCAATATATGGTATATGAAAGCTGGAATGGACCGAATGGCGCGGAGGCAGAAAGATATACCCAGAGATATTTACCCGGGGAGCCGATCAGATCGACCTGGTTCTAGCCAGGTCAAAAGCTGGAATTGGGAGGAGAAATCAAACAAAGTAGCATTTTGTTATTGAGGCTATTTGGCAAACTCGTTGGACCTTGCTTTTTGCCCTGCTCTAGATCATCGGAATGCTAACGCCGTCAGCCGAAATTGGTTCTCGAGAATTGTAGCCATTCATTTGGAACCGAATTCTACCGTCCACACCTACATACCGGAACCATGGATTCAGATCTTGTAATATCTGGGGCCAGTCAGGACGGCAGAAATGTGGCGATCGGGCTGAAGGTGTTCATCCGCGGGGCATGGTCAAATTCTGCTGGGTTCTCGAGTTCAATAATATGTTCCAAAAGAAGAGAAATCAAACAGAGCAAACCTCAGAAATTAAAAGGGTAGATAGTAGCCCAGTCAATCAAATCCAAAGACCCGTTTTTGGGCGGTGCTCTACTCACCTGCGGAATTTCAACTCCGTAGACTTCACTAGACCTGAAGTGGGCTGAATCTCTTACTCATTCGTTCGGCCCTCTGAAGAAAATTTCAATACGTTAGCAATGTATCAGTCAAATCAATAGAAGACGTAGTAAATTCAAAGATGTTCAAATGTTAGACTACATGATGTCCACCAGCTAAGAATAGAAGTGGCGGAGGGCTTGTTAGGCACTCAGTTACTCACGACATCAACTATGCTCGATAGGCGCGCGACGCAGGTACCATTGTCTCTCCATTGAGATGTGCGGATGTGTCATTGTTTATAATCAAGGTTGTTTCTTGACCCCGTTGAGCCCCTGACCTGAATCTCGAACAGCCTGGACGTCAATCCTCCTCCAGATATAGACTCGATATCATCGCTTCAAACGTACGCACAACGCTCTCATAGACAGCTTCTTGAAGTCGCGGTTTTGAGAGATCTGAACCGTAGCCAAAATTGCACCGAAGACATATATCCGTGATTTCCTTGTACCGCGAACCAAAGGATGAGTTCCTCAACGCAATCATGCGGACCATCAAGGCATTTCCTCGCTCGACGCTGATCTACCTATCTATCCGTAGTAACGCAACCCCGAGACTGTGGAAAGTCAGGTTACTGATTTCGCAGGAAATTCCCTCGTCTTCTGTGACTTGGGATAGCGTCAAGCATTCTCCAGAGCTTTGAACGTGCTCCATCGAGTCGATTTGTCGTCGATAAACCTCAATACCCACATGTAGAGTGCGGAGAGCCACAGCAAACTCCTCAGCTGGATCATTTTTGAAGAAAGATAAGTCTCTTAGTCTCCAATAGTCGCTCTTCCTTGGCATTGAGTTGAAACTCAACACAGCCGACACCAAGGATCGGGCGACTTTGAGCCTGTCCACCGTCGGGAGGAAGTCCCTGGAGAAATTGTCAAGCACTTCATCCATCGTTATGGTCTTGCGGTCTACCGACGGAAGTTGAAGAGCGTGGACAAAACTGCTCCTTTCGTCGTAAAATGAGTCTCGGAAGGACTTATCAGACTGGACGTCGAAGTGACTCAGACAGTTTGAATGTAGGTGACGCGAGAACTCTTGGTAAATGTCTTTGAATGACCCAAGATCGCCCAACGTATAAGCTGTGATTTGTGTAGAAGACACACTGTAGATAAAGTGGACAAGTGACGGCATTGCTGTTTCGCCAAAACTCACGACCCTGAGTCGTTTCTGCGGTCCGGATGACGATCTGTCCGGAGCTGGAAGCTGTTTGGACAGCTTAGGTTGCTCGACCCTTTCCAGATTCTGCGAGTGCACTTCCAGCTGGACAAGAACTGACTGTGTCGTGGATGTGTCTTCGGCAGACAATGTCCAAGTTCATTTGCACTTTGTTAGCAACTCAGTGTGTCTCTATAAATAGCTGTATGGCGTGGCCTATATGCCCTGGCTGACCACAAGTCCATGTTTGCATCAGAGCGTCATAAAGAGTCTTGGAGACTCGTCGTAGCCTGATGAGATTTGCCCAATCTTCCCGTTTTGAAGCTCTACTTAGCTCTGATGCAAGAGAATCCGGCTTGTGAAGCTCAGCAATCTGCTCGCGCAGTCCCTTTAGCTCTGGGTTGGACGCTCGAAGATGTTCGATCGTCGCCTTCAAGTCGTTTGCATTAAATTCCACCTGAAGACCGTCTTGAGTTCTCTTAAAAGCTTTTTTAACCCGTCCGTTCTCTTGCCTTCGTAAGTATTCAGATCCCTTTTGTTGAGCGCGTCTTGTATTCCTCGAACTTGAGATCGAAGCATGTTAGGCTGGCTTCGAGTTCCTCAACGTGCTCGGTCATTTCATTCGTGAACTCAAGTCAGGCTTTGTAGTTGTCCTTAAGCCGAGATCGAAAGGACGCCTCGAGGTCAGGCTCATCCCATCCATTTTGCCCAGAATCTGAAGCCATCTTCAAAGCCACCTCGTTATAGTCAACAATAAATTTGAGCCAGAGGTGGCATTTATCGGCAAAGACCTGAAGCTGAAATCTGAGCAACTTTTTCATCCTTTTGATTTCTTTTGAGCAGCGACAGAAGAGCTTCAACTTCCAGTTGACCTTCTCGTTCGTCTTGGTTGCGCCGGCGATCAGAGGAACGATGCCAACGACACATAGGGACAGCTCTGCAATGTTTGATGGGCAAACGAGAACGAACGCTGGCACTTGACGTTAATTACAGAGGGAGAATGCCCGAGTAATAGAAAAAGGTGAAGGTGTCCAGATCATCCCAGCTGAGATGCAGCCCGATTTAAAGCTCATTCGAATATAATTAATTCGTGGTGGTGCCGTTCTTGTAGCACATCTTGGCTCAGGAAAGACCCCAGACACACGCCATATAAGCCACCAAGCTGCGAACCGGGACGTAAAATTTCCCACATTTTACTGTACTCTGTCTTCATGCTGTCGTTCAAAGGCCGGAGGAAGGAGTTTCCTGGGGAGAGACAATTGGAAAGGATATATGATACATAAACCTCAGATCACTCTCTTAGTTGAATTGAAGGTGGATAGTGATGACGAAGCGGCGAGAACGTTGAAGTTTCCTGAGGGTTGCCAACAATTGGCTCGTCCTTCAGGGCTTGAGGCTGGTGAAGGTGAGATAGGGCCTTCTTATACACATGCGGCCGGAGATGGAAACGAGACAACGGGGCATAGACAAATAATGAATATGAAGAAAGCTATGGGTAAGACACGAGAAAAATATCGATTCAAGTCGAGGACCTTCGCCAACAAGTTCGAGGTCAAACTACGAGGAACCCTGAGTTAACTGGTAAAAAGATGAAAAAAGACTAAGGCCGGAATCGACAAGATATAAAACATAATTTCCGACTCACAGACGGTTCTCCCGGCCAAAAAGTAGTATATGATTACATTTTGTTGAATTTTGATGCGAAACAATAGGCTCTCCTACTTTCCACCTTAACATTCTCATACTCATAGATCTGAAGATCGGAAGTTACACACCCTGATTAGTTGTAATTCAGTTGACCTCATACTGACGTCGCAGCAATAGCAACCTTTCTCTGTCGTACTGACATCAAAAAAAACCATCTCACGCCCAAGCTGGCGCCAAGGTTAAGAGAATGGTACCAGATATTGAACGAATCAGTATTCAATTGCCGAGCCTCTGCGCAAGCACCCTTTTCTATCAACATACGTGGCTAAGACGAAGCACACAGTAATAATCTTGGCGCAAGAGCGACTGAAACCGTTCAATAGGACCAGGAAGGCAAGTTATGACAACCTTGAGTAGGACAAGGAGAACTCAGGAATCTTGAAACAGCCACTTGACAGTCACCTCAGTATAACAGGGAACGAATTGATGATTGAGACTTGTGCCATTACCGAGATGGATATAACCGGCAACGGCAGAGTGTTCTCTTGGCTACCGGCCATCGGCACATAGTAATAGGATTTTGAAGCCCCGATCATAAGAAGAAACTCAAGTTCACACAAGAATGCTTGTATCCGGGATGCAAATTACAACAGTGGTTTTACCGGTAAGCGTACATGGATGAGTCTACTCATGCTCGTTCAGAAAATAGAAGACGGCGGGCGCCTTCCTGAATGGCCAGCGTGCTTGGGAAAGATTATGCAAGCCAGCTTGGACAGAAAAGAGAAAGCCTGGAATAGGAAAACAGAAACACAGAGGAGTAACGAGGCCATGGATTGGTGGAACTTGAACTCATATTTCTCGTTCAGTAAACCGACTTCTGTTCTTCATTCTTAAGAGACAATTAAACAGTGTTTTTGCTTCTTCTTAAAACTGAACTACTTATGGGAAAGTAAGGTCGGAGGAAACACTGCCATCTTCAACATTAACAGTGCTCCTAGTATGGGTCTACTGCTGGAGTGAGTGGTGACGCTAGTGGTGTCCATAAACCGCCTTCGGCCTGTACAAGGCTTCCAGATACTCCTCTTCTAGTTCTGCCAAAACCTTTCCAGCGGAATCAAGAGTATCTTCCATCTTCTCGAGTGAAGTGAAGCCTACGATCGGGCTACAGACTCTCTTGTTAATCCAAGCCAGCGCAACGTGGCTCATGGGCCACCTCTTGTCATTCGCTACCTCCGCGACCCGGGAAATGATGCTTAAATCAGGCTCAACACGCCCAAGCGAGGCACCGAATCTGGATTCAAACTCCTCTCTTTTACTGATAACGCGGTCCACGCCGGAGGGAAGGCGAGTGAGGCAGCCGTTGCAAAGGGGTGACCACGGGATTAGCCCAATGCCCGTGTCGCTGCAATAACGAATCATCTCCCTTTCTTCTTCCCGATAGACTAGGTTGTAGCAGTTCTGCATGCTTATGAACTTCGTCCAATTGTGTAGGTCTGCAACGTGCTTGGACACTTGCCATTAGATTATTATCGAGACGCGCATATACTTGAGGTCGACTTACTTGCATGCGAGCGAATTGACATGCCCACATACTACTAGCCCCTATATATCTCACTTTTCCTGAGCGAACTAGGTCATCCAAGGCCTTCATCGTCTCTTCGATTGGCACGTCAGGGTCGAATCGATGAACTTGTAAGACGTCAATGTATGGTGTATCCAGCCTTCTAAGTGAAGCTTCAACCGCGTTGAAGATTGCTGCTCTGGAGAGTCCAAACATGTTTTGATAGTCCTTCGACTTCTCTACACCTGGCATCGAAGCATGCTGAACAGCCTGGTCCTCACCTACAGCCCAGAAGCAT
Organism: Colletotrichum tropicicola; assembly: GCA_025962755.1. Lineage (NCBI taxonomy): Eukaryota > Fungi > Ascomycota > Sordariomycetes > Glomerellales > Glomerellaceae > Colletotrichum > Colletotrichum tropicicola. The sequence continues at coordinate 8,180 of JAOWMA010000246.1, forward strand.
TTTGTGAGCAGGATGACCTTTTCTCGAGGAATTGCATGTTTCTTGATTGCTTTTCCAATGAAGACTTCCGATAAGCCGTTGGAGTAGATGTTGGCCGTATCCCATGTGTTGATTCCGCGGTCATACGCAGCCTTGAGGAGGTCCACGGCATGTTCCTCTGCGAGGACCCAAGGACGGAGGCCGGAAGGGTCTCCAAAGCCTGCACACCCGAATATGGGAACAGAAACGCGCAAGCCTGATCTGCCCAACTGCCGATACTCGCATTTGGTAGATTCCAAAGACTTTGTTAGACTAGGACTAACGGGCACAGTAGGAAGGGCCATGTTGACAATGAAAGCGGCTAAGATCTGATTGTAGCCTTGATTTGTGATGAGGAGATGTCTTGTCAGTGAAACATGGAACGATTAGAGCCATGAACTAGCCGGCAGTGACCAGTGGGGGTTGACGCGTAGCGTACGAGCAGATGTTTTGGTCTTGGTTCACATTGCGTCTTTGGAACAAGTAGCTCGAATGGCCGTCACATTTCAAAATCCCTAAGCCATGCGAAACTGGCGATAAGATTTGTTTCAAGATGCCACTGGTGCGGACGAAGCTCCTCATGTGAATGATGAATTAAATCCGAAGGCCCACGAAGCTATTGTGTCACCCCATGTGTCTTGGCGAGATAAACACTTCCAATTGACTTTCGCTTGGATATGAGTCGCCAAGACCTGCCGTTCATGGAATCGTTACAAGGTGGCCATGATCGGATTTTGTGGAGATTCTCAACCCATTCAGTAGAATCAAGGATGGCGTGAAAAGATCAACCATGACTGAACCTCGGGTTTGATTATCTGCCATTGCTAAAGCGAGTCAGGGGGCCGAAACCTACGAAGAAGAGACGATCGGGTTGTGGCATGGCGAACACCCATCGACCGCCCGCTGCTGAGTTGATTACTGGTATTGCGACACAGTACACAGTGCAGAAATCAACGAACCTTATCCTACTTTGTTGCATAAAGCTTATCCGAGCATCCTAGGCAGTTCACACAAGGAACCTTGTGCTGAGCTCGGTGTTTTTCTCCGAAAATAATACGCCGTACCGCACTGCGGAATCCATGTCATCAGGCGATGGGCCTAGTCTTCAGATTCCTGAGCTTAATATCCCGGGGCCAATTTATGCCACAGAATACGAGTAGTGCAACGGTGACGGTGACATAGAGCGCGGAAAATGATGAGGGCAGTCGATTTCGAGCATGCGATTCATGTGCAAGAATCTCTCATGTTACCTCAGATCCAGACCGATTAGGCTTCAAACCGGAGCTCTGTTCCATGTTCAGTATGACAGAAAGTACCTGTACCTCCAGTTTCAAACCGAAAAGTGACCAGAAACCGCATGGAATCAAAAGCTCCTCACGTATTATAGCTAAGAAGGTTCAGGCGCCCCGAAATTTAGTTTATAAGCAAAGAATAAACTACGGAAATCCACACCGACGGGAGTTTGCTGGAAGCGGTAAGCTGGCTGGAAGTTTCCACAGTTTAGGAGTTGTTCATTTTGACTGCAGGTGATGCTTCTAGTGTGTTCATTTGGCTGGGAAAACTGAAACGAAGAAAGACCACGATTGTAATCTGGCGAGAGTCATGCGAACATTTGTCTCGGACCTATTCAGCAAAGAACCTTTGCGAAGAGAAATACTTCTCCATTCAGCGGGACAGAAGATCTGTGATACTTACGTTATTGAGTCTGGTGAAAGTAGTACAACCCACAGATCATTCGCAGTCAGAAAACGCTGACAGCCTGATACAGAATAATCTAGAGCTTGAAAGAAAAGGCTACCAAGTGGAATACATATCACCATGAGCAAGGTTTGGGACCAATCAACCGATGTTGATCAAGAAGTGGCCCTATCTACAGGCTGCTTTACCACTCTCCCCATCCGCATTCACCGACGAAACGACATAGCGGATGATGCTACCAAGAAATCAATCATAGATTGGGGCGCATTCGTCGGAGACGGATGGGAGCATAGGTCTGGATCATCATGGAGTCCAGTCGGGAACTGGGGCGCATTCATATTTCCTGAGTCGCTCCCAGAGCGGCTTGGAGTCATCACGTACCTGGCTAATATGGGTAACATCCATGATGGTGAGGAGCGTCTATGAGCTCGGCTGTTACTTGGCTAAATGGTTCTATTTAGATCTTTGCGATGAGCTCCCGTACGAAGAAGCTGTCAGAGAACATCAAAACCTCAGCCAGGCCATGGAACTCGGTAGTGCAGAGATTCGACAAGGGAACAAGGCCTCAGACAGGTCAATGAAGATGAAGAGATACATCTCTAAGTGTCTCCTCGAGGCCATGGAGATTGACAGAGCTCGTGCTCTGCGTATGATCAACTCTTATCGTTCCAAGTGGCTTGATGTGATGGAGAGTCGGGATGTCAACCAGATGGAGACGTTGGACGAATATCTGGCCTTCCGAAATCTCAACGGCGGAATGGAGTGAGTATTTATCGTCCAAAGAAAAATCTTCTCAGACGCTAATCTGGCTTTAGGGCCTTTTGGAGCATGGTAGAGTTCGGCATGGCGGTCGACATTTCCGATTGCGAGAAAAAAAGACTTCGGCCACTGTTCCAGGCCGCTGAGTCAGCCCTTGTCTTGACGAATGACTACTGGAGTTGGGACCGAGAATGGCGCCAGGCCCAGCGATCGCAAAATCCAAGAATCGTCAATGCTGTCCACCTTTTCATGAGGACCCAAGCACTTTCTGTGGACGAAGCCAAGGAGATGGTTCGCGACAAAATCCTGGCTTACGAGGCGGAGTTCCTACGACTCAAGGAAGATTTCTACGCCCAAAACTCGGAAAGACCTCTGTATTTGGAAAAATATGTCGAGGTCTGCGGTGCTATAACTGCAGGCAATCACTACTGGTGTGCCAACTGTCCCAGACATCATGTCTGGCGCGATGACGAGACTTCACTCAGCGATGAGAGCTTCTCCTTGTCGGCGGAGGAAGCTACTCCTGAAGATGCCCTGATATCACCGAGGGCATTCACATCGAGCTCCATGTCACAAAAGTCGTCTCCAGTGACCGAGTTGACAAATTCCGAGGCCCTGTGTCAAACAACAACAAGCAACGAGTACGAGAAGCCACAAACTCCAAGCAACAAGGCGCTGCTGGCTCCGTGTCAGTATATCCGATCTATGCCGTCAAAAGGATTACGTTCATTGATGGTCGAGGCTCTCGACCAGTGGCTGCTAGTGGATGACATTGCACTAGAGCAGATCAAGAATATCATAGATTTGCTGCACAATTCCTCTCTCATCCTGGACGACATCGAAGACAATTCGCCTCTCAGGAGGGGCCTGCCTTCGACACACATGGTATTTGGTCAGGCTCAGTCGATCAACAGTGCCAATTTCATGTTTGTACAGGCGGTGCAGTTGACTCAGACTCTTTGCAACCCTGCGTGCATCAGCACTCTACTCGAAGAGCTCGAGTGTTTGTTTGTTGGTCAAAGCTGGGACCTATACTGGAAGTTTCATCTTCAAATTCCTTCGGAAAATGAATACCTCGGGATGATAGACAGCAAGACAGGGGCCATGTTTCGGCTTCTCGCACGCTTGATGTTTCACGAGAGCTCCGTGGCCCCCAGAAACGACGCAGCCAAACTTCTGGACAAGATGTGTCGGCTTTTCGGTCGATATTTTCAGATTCGTGATGACTTCATGAACCTGAATTCGAATGAGTATTCGGACCAAAAGGGATTTTGCGAAGATTTGGACGAAGGAAAGATGTCTTACCCTCTCGTTTTGGTCCTGAGGCAGAACCCAGAATATCAAGACCGGATCATGGGAATCTTCAGAAAACAAGCAGCGGACGCAACAAGAGGCAGCTCGGCGGAACCCGCTCGTCTGCCTCTTGAGACAAAGCTGTACATCATGGGACTCCTCAAAAGCTCAGGCGCATTGTCTCAAACATTGAAGAAATTGCACGAGTTGGAAGAGGCAGTCGAGAATGCCATCGCAGAGGTAGAGAAAGCCTTAGAGGAGACGAACCCGGTGATGAGGATCCTGCTTGGAAGATTGAGTGTTCGAGATATTGCAATGTAATTAGTGATTTGATTTTGCTATGCATTGAACAAAGACAGCATTGAAGTCTTGTACCCGCAATCGACTTATACCTTAGATATATGCACCAAGCGCGACTTGAATAGGATTTGAGAACTTGAGAAGTGGTATGCTCACAACTGTTTTCGGATGTACGGGTATACTAAGATTGATACTGTTCTGCCGAACTCCATGGACTGTATACTTATTACACCATGCGGGCTTTTAGAGTCTTGCTTGGAACTTCCAATTCATCATGTTTCAGAAAGCAAGAGAGCGCAATGGTTTTGCTCTTCATCCTAATCAAAATTACATACAAATGACCTACATGTAGTCGACCCGTCGTTCAAGTATATGCGGAACGTACAGACTGTAGAGCACAAGATGTGGCATCTTCTTCATTCCGTTCTGAGATTGATCAAGTCTGATGTCCCTTGAATGGAAAATAGCGGACATGAAACGGAGCAGCCTTCCACAGCCCCAATAATCGCGCGTCTTTAACGAAGTTCTCGTGCAAATTGACTTGTTCCCAGTTGAAACACCAAGCAAGTTTAGCAACACAAATTCGCACTTCCATGTAAGATAAGTGGATTCCAATGCAGGATCTTGAGCCAATGGAAAAAGGCTTCGAAGCCTCCTTGCGATCGCCATCGAAGATGCTGTCATAGTAAGCATGATCGGGAGAGAGCCACCTTTCTGGATGAAACTCTTTAGCGTAGGTAAACCATCTTTCATCGCGAGAAGTTACATGCGCTGCTGTGGCAATGATGGTCTGCAACTCGATGTTAATTCAACAGCGTAGTGCAAAGAAGAATTACTAATGTAATTCAAGGCCAACTCACCCCTTTTGGGATCCACTCTCCAGTCACTTTGGCCCCAGGGCTGATCCTGGGCAATCCGAAGGGAGCAGGGGCAAAGATGCGCATGCCTTCTTCTATGACTGCATTAAGGTACTTAAGTGATTTTGTCGTCTCGCCATCAATCTCATCGTGTTGCTTGAAGGTCTGGCGTAATTCTAATTGAAGTCGGTTCAAAGAACGTGGGTTTTGGAGCAGGTAGTAGGTGAGTGCGGACATGAATGTTGATGTAGTCTCGGTACCTGCTGCAACTAGCGTGGTTCCTTGCGAAGAGAAGAAGTCGATATTGGCTTCGGGGGCTTTCTCGCGCAGCAAGTGACTGAAAAAGTCGAAGCGCTCGACATCTGAGCCTCTCTGAAGGCGCTGATTGGCTTTCATGCGAGCATTGGCGATGTAATTATTGCGCATTGCCTTGCTCTTCTCATTCACGAGGCAGAACCTGACAAGGTCCTGAAAAGCCTTCCATCGACGACGGACAACGTAGCCTAGAGCAATCTGAAAACCGCTGTTGGCAAGCATGTTGATCCAATCGTTTCCTTGACCTGTCAATGGCTCGTTAGATCCAGTGTGCATGATGTGTGCCTGCTGAGTAGAGTGACTATACCCAGTTCAACTGTGCCTAGCTCCTCTCCAAAGGAAAGATCAACAATCACATCAAAGGCAAGCCACATGAACCATTGGCTCATGTTCATGCCCTCCTGCTTATTCCCATGCTTGGATACTTGGTCCAATAAGGAATCAATGTGTCGGATGACAATGTCTCCCTGTTTGCGGAGAGCTGAAACACTGAATCCTGGAGCCAGACGTTTTCTGATGCCTTGGTGTACATGAGGATCAACTTCAGTGCCGATGGAACCGCCGACATCCGTCTGTTTATAGAAGGTTGTGAATTTACGGAAGAACTGGGGGTGATTGATGTTTGGTTGCCCGTAGATGTCCTTGATTGACTGCGGATGTGCGCATGATAGCTCGTTTGGTCCGATGCGCACAATGTCGCCATACTTAGCATGTAACTTTTCAATTTCCCAAGGCCAGTTTCCTGAAATCCTGAATATTGTCAGACAGCTTGAATCGATGGCGACACGAAGGGTATGCTTACCATTGACGAGATATCCATAGATCTTGGACACGCCCTGAAAAGGGACCTGCCCGAATTTCAGTAAATGCAGGAAGTCGGGAATTCCAAAAACAACTCACCTGGAAATCTTGCTAGAGGGTGAAAATAGAAATTGTGAATGGAAGATGCGAGAAAGTACGCGAGAAACTGTCAAGCTTAGTCGGCATTTTTCGGCACAGTCGAGTGCATATATAAGCAAGCTACTGAACTGGCACTCACCGTAAGCATTAGAAGCAAAATGGCCTTGATTCCGAATAAGATAAAAAGAGTGAGCACCATGTTGGGCAGTAAGTATAGCGTGAGCTTCGGGGTGGGTTCGGGAAATTGCTATTCAATGCTGGACTGGTCTATAACACCAGGGAAAGCGCATTGGAATCACAAGCTTAGATGGGAGCTGCTTATTGAGGGGCCGGAGGATTCAAGTTGAACCGGCACCGGTAGTTTCGGTAGATTTCTTAATCTTGGTTGTGAAGCTGGGCCAACCCGAAGGCTTCATGTTGGCCCCGTTTGGCCCTCTGGGCACTGAAGATAGTGAAACATATTCCAAAAGACTAAATAAGATGACCGAAATACATTGTCCAGATACAAATAAACTTACAGAAGAAAGCTGCTAGTACATCCAGCAATTTGCTGGGTTAAGTCATTTATTCTCCAAGGTATCTCTACATCCATTGATATGTGCCCTGTGCTAGTGCAAGGGCTGGAGTAATCCGGGCACCGTGGTAAATTATGACCAGGGTTTCCCTGTTGATTGAGGGAAATATGCTTTTCTCACGGAAAAGAGAAACCACTAGGTCGGAACTTAACCTGGGAAGTTAATGGAAGTAAGTTGAGTCAGGTCATGTCCAGATCCATGGTTCCAAACTTTATTGCTCCAGGGCGGTTTGTCCTTTCAACAAGAGCCCTTTCGACTTGGACAATGCTGTCTGAAATTCTGAGTCGTCGTTTTATGCATAGAAGAATATTCCTTCTTTTGGGTTTCGGTAGCATGCATTATGCAGTGTCAATTGCCGGAAACTTTGATTGTTCTTAACCCCCCGAATCACCGGACAAATCTGACCAGGGTTACAATGGAACACACGTAAGCGTGGCAGCTTATCCATCAACCGGAAATGAAGTAGAAGTTATGTAATACTTTGGGAAAAGGAGCAATGGGATCCTGCATCTTATGACGCATCTGCAGAACTCTTCTTTCCTGTGTCGACCTTGACTTCTTTTCAGTCACTCTTCTGGTTTGTCGGCAGCGCCTTTCTGCATCCCAAGTTTCAATTCATCAAACAAAACACATATCTTTTGATCATGTCCAGATTCGCCAACTACAAAAGACCGACCGAAGATTACGAGTCGTTGCCTACAGCCGACTCGGAGAAGGAGCATCATGATGGCCGCTCCAGCCAAGAGTCTGATATTCCCTTGATGGAAAAAGAATTGATCTCAGGCAAGAAGAAATCTCCGGTTCGGCGTGCGTTGAGTATCTTTAAATCTGCTATGAAGAACCCTTTCTTCATAATGAATATGATGCTCTTCCAGGTCGGCGTCGGGAGCCTCTTTCTTGCTTGGCATCATTCTCACCGGTTCAATGCTCGTCTTAAAGACATCGCATTCCATTGTGAGTACCCAACTTTCTCAATGTTCAAGCGAGGTTCAGACTGACAACAAAAGCACCCCTTCTGGACAGAGTCGAAGTACCCATGGTGTTGCGCAAGAGCTACGCGCAATATGGCATGGGCGGCCCCGAAATTTGGAGAGAAGAGCCTAACGAGGAAGTCGACAAGGCGTGGGAACGCGTCACAGCCGAGTATCTCTTCCCCATCAAGGAATCAGATATTACAGCGATGCGAAAAGATCCATCAGTGGTCGTGCCGATGCCGGACGAGTACAAGATTGACGGAGAAACTACGTACATGGCAAAATCTGCTCTCTTCCACAATATCCACTGTCTGGACTACATTCGCAAAGCCGTCTACTACGACCACTACTACCCCAACGGCACCGACGATAATCCGTTCCATGCGTATCATACGGCTCATTGTATCATGATTCTTTTTGAGCACTTGACGTGTTCCGGAGACCCTGGTGTGTATCTTTTCCGGTGGATGGAAGAGTTTAACCGTCCCATTGCCGATACGAATATTTGGCGCAAGTGTTGGGACTTTGAAACAGTGTTAGAGGAGCACAACGAAAAGGCAATCAAGGACATGGTTGAGACAGATGTAAGGAAGCCTCACGGTGTCAAGACGGTGCCGGCTCCGGATGGTGTCATGAAGATCATCAAAAACTATCAGAAGACTCACCCTGATTACAACCCAGGGCAGTGAATGAACTGTCAAATGGGAAAATCTGAGGGGTTAAAAAACAGCCCATAGACAAGATGACCTCAGAGCCGCATATTCACTAGATTGGTACTCAACTATAAATCGTCAAGGGTCAAAGACAAACTGGATACTCAACATCTCGTGCACTAGCCGCTGTAAAGTAAAAGTTTGTAAGCAAAGATTAGATTTGAAGCATATACTGCTAGAAGCACAGCTTGCTGCTTGAATTAAGAGTTGTCCATCAATTACGTCCTCAATTAGACAGTTGTTTAACGAAGATACATCCTAATGAGATCTTCAAAACAGAAATTGATTGGAAGCAGCCTGATATAGTCCTAGTAAGTTCTCGTATTGTCCTTTCAAGGAACAACATGTTTATTCGAATGAATTCTAATGGGATGCCACAAATAAAAAAAGAAACGTCTCAATGAACCCGACCAACCAAAGGTAGAGACGGCACCGTTAAAAAGTTGAATCCAGGCGGCTAGTGGCCGACCCGAGCCATGCATCTGTAACCAGTCCAAAGATATGAGCTGGATACGTCTGTGTTCCAGTCATAATTCTCAGCTGCTTCCAACTCAAACGTGTAAACGAGCTTGGCAAGTAGCATTCTCATCGACTGTAATGCCGCGGCTCTCCCGATGCACATCCGCGGCCCAATAAGGAATGGGCAATGGGAGGACCGAACATCTTTGGCAAACTCTGTTCCAGGTCCGTTGTCGAACCATCGCTCAGGGCGAAAGGAGTGGGGCTGCGCCCAGTATAGTGAGGATCTCTGAATGGTGAACATATCAGCCGAGACATTGACTCCTCGAGGGATGTAAATGCCATCGATAATCGCTCCAGGGGATGTTCTATTTGTGCCTTTACCGTTGGCTGGGGGGAATAAACGAAGTGCCTCTTGTATGCAGCCATTAAGCAGAGGAAGTTGGGCCAACGAGGTTGCGCTCATCTCGGCAGCTGAGTTGAAATGAATTCTTAGCTCTTGCCTAAGAGCTCTGAGATATTGTGGATAGCGCAGGAGTAAGTTCATCGTGGCGGATAACGAGGTAGCAGTAGTATCATAACCGACCATGCTTGGTTTGTGTCAGTATCTGCAGAGGTTCTGGAAGTGTGAATAATCACCTACACAAGTAGGGACGAATTGCTTTGAAGCTCTTTGTCTGTCATATCAATGCCCATTTCTCGACACCTCATGATTGCCGTCAAGAAATCTTCACTGCTATCTTGACGTTCGAATCGCCTTAAGAACGAGAAAGGTCAGCTGGATGTGAGGATTGGCGGAGACTTTCATCTTACTTTCTCAGTTGGGCCGACGGCAGGACATTGGTCGGAAGCCAGAACAATAGCGGCACCAAACTGATAAAAGCCTTTGCAAGGGCCTGCACGCCTGGCACAGCTAACAAGACCTGTAGGGCCTCAAGCAATGGACTGACCATGCAGAATGTGGTCTTGAGTGTCTCAAACTTGGCTATGTCTTCGATGTCAGCCACTGAGTTTCGAGTCCAGCTACCAGCTGTACTTGGCCTGGGATTCTTACCCAGCTGGTCTTTGAGCAAAGGCTCGCCGAAAGACAACTCGCTAATAACGTCCCAGATCGCTCGAGACATGTAGGGAGTTAAGTTGACTACACCATCTTTTTGAGATGCGTCTTTGATCTTGCATATGAGGCGATCCATGTGGTCTTGCTGAATTGGCTCTTGTAGTTGCAATGCTCTCTCGGTAAAGGCCGGCTGCAGAGCCTTTTTCAAGCGTTGGTGCTCCTGGGGATTGGTGGCCGTGAGAAGATTTGTTGCAGGCCAAATGATCTCTCCCATCATGGCTTCCAAGGTCCCTTCCTTTGTAAAATAAAATCCTTGCTTCGAAGAATTTACGGGCCTGTGGATAGCAACCTGGGCTTCGATCGTGGCAAATGAAACTTCCGTGGGCGATAAACGAACAACAGGGCCTACAATGAGTGAGTTAGTTGAGTTAGAATGAAGCTTTTGTGTATAGAGAGCCCACCATATTTCTGGTGCAATTCCTGGATATCGCGGTTCAGCTGCGCTCGACGAACCGCTTGCATTAACCAGAGCTGTGTATTTCTATAGGTTAGCGTAATTTGTCCCAAATCACCGATATCCCCCGAGGAAACGTCCGACTCACTGGCGAGACCTTGGCCACAAATGGTCCGGGAATCTTTGCAATCGGGCTCCAGTAGTAGTTGTACAGAATAGAGTATAGGAGTCCAAATAGAAGCTGTCTTTGTTAGCTAGAAAGATCGATGTAATGCGAACGAAACTAGAGAATTTTACGAACAGCTCCCAGAAAGAATGCTAGAGCTCCATGGAAATCAATCCCATCCCTAGCTTTTAGATTTGATGAGAGGGTGGTGTTGACGGCAACAGGAGAAAGAGCCTGACTATCTACAGGCGAGAAGCTGGCAATTGGTAGAGAAGACATTGTTTAGGTTGTTTGATATCAAGGTACGAATTCAATCATCAAGAGAGATTCGAAAAGAGGAAAAATGGCTCCGTAACATTTGGCTCAGAGAATTACATGTACGATTCTTCTCTTAGCTCCTCCTCGTGAAATTCTAGTGTTGGCAAAGCACGCCGAGCTTCAAGGCTGTCTTGGCCATAGCTTCCCCGGACAACGACGAATACGCACAGCTAGGCAACTGAAACAGGACCACCCACGACTCATGAGAAACCGAGTCATTGTTTTGGTGTTGACACCAGAAAGCGGCATTTGTGGTGCCAACTTGGCGGCACTGTTTACTGATCGCTGTCAAAAGTTGAGGCAAACAGTTGCGCCAGGTACACCGTGTGTACGTCAAGGTTTTGAAACAACTCGGCTAGACTATCGAATCCACACACAAAAGACGATGGACGCCCTGTCAGTGAAACAGTGACGCGTGAATCAGCGGGATTCTTTCCCCGTACACTACGAACTACTACTACAATGTGCCTGGTTCTCGATCTCCTTGTCCCTTGCATGCAACCACCTCCGCAATGATTGTCTCCACTACGCGGATAAACGAATCCATGCTCTCGCCGCTGTGAAAACCAGAGTTGTAGCTAAGGGTGAAACCGAGACGGCCGCGATAGGTGTAGCAGTACACACCGATGGCGTTTGTGCAATGGCCAAGAGTGAGCCAAAAGTCCACGATCTCGATGTCGCCATGGCTATGTTGTAGCAACTTGTCCAACTTCCCCAGACCGCTATATTCCACCTGAGACTGGGATGTTGTCGCCGGGCTTTTGACTTGGACCTGACCCTTTCTCGCATTCATCATCGCAAGCATTGGCTGCAAAATCTGAAGGGCGTCTGGATCTTGCTGAAAGGCCAGACGCTGCAACTGAATTTGGTTTGCGGCATCGAGTACCGACTGGGGATTCTCAACGAATGCTGGACACGCAACGAAATAGATTGTTGCTGCATGTTCCCGAGGACGGAATGTTGGTAAACACGAATATCTGGCATCCATTAGGACACCGCCGAGCCAATTACCTTCTGCGTTGTTCCCATATTGTTTCGTTGCCATGACGACAATTCCATTCATCAAGTCGTTCACGGAGATGCTGTTCGCCTTCGCCCATCTGAAAATGTCCGAAGAATCCCTGTCTGAGAGCACCAACCGGCTGGTACTGACGTGGTCGACACCTGGACCTGGGCGATCGGCAGCAATGCATAAGGGACGAGCTGCTCTTGCTCCCCACTCCCGCATCAGCTTAGTTGCCCGCTCCCAGTTTCTGGGCGAAGTGGTGCCAATCCCTGCGGCGATGTCCAAAGGAGGAGAAAGTCTCTCGCCCTGACCATCGAACCTCGGAGAAGATGGGAATGCCATGTTGCTGCATAGGGCGTTCAGCAACATGACCATGCCATGGCCGTCTGAGTGTTCGTGCGATGCGCATAAAAGGATCTCTTTGGAGCAGGGCAGAAAGTGAAACTGCATTTCAGCTTGTGGGAGTATTTCCGAGGACAAGAAATGAGCCGAGTCAGCTCTGTAGTGAACGAAGAAGGTGTTCGAAACCCATTCATCCACATCTTCGGGAGAAAGAGCGGAAAAAGTCATATAATCTCCCTCGGCAACAGCCGCGATAGAGGGCTGGGCGCATCGGAGAGAGATCCAGGCCGTGCGGGCTCTTGTTTCGGCATCAGAAGCCGACATGGAGTACCGTAGCTGAGTTGAGAATATCATGAAGTAGTTGATCTGACCTGGAATACCACGGACTTGCCGGATGACAAGCTTCTCTCTAGTGTCTTGTTCGCGAATATAACGCCCGCACGACACATGCCCCCACTCGCAGGTATGTCGCACACCAGGCGGAATGTCGTTACGAGGCATCTTGGTGGGGCGTATCTCGTCTTGGAGGAAGAAAGGGTGTGCGAGGTGGTCGAGTAAACGCCAAAAAGCTACTAAATTTGACGATGAGATGGATTCATGCCTTGCCTATTATATGAGACGACATCCCCCTGGCAAGCCCCCCGAGAAAAAGATATACATAAAGTTTAAATCAGGAGACAGGCAGGAAGAGAACTAGAGTTTCGCGAGGCGGCACGGCCCAACTACATAGTCCGCGCCCTTCGTGGGAGGAGGCGCGTAAGACGACCTAGATGCGCCGAAGAAACTTTCCTCGATAAATAACAAGGGGTGCCTTAGATGGATGACCTAGTCTCGACTTTAAGTTCAAAGGGTTCAACATCATGCAAGTATTGCTAGAACTGGGAGGACGTTTTCTTTTTGGTCAATCAAGTCCGGAAATGTCTTTGCAGGGAAGACGTGCTTCCTAGCTAGTCCTCTTTCTTTTCACCTTCCCAGCCAGACTTGACGCCTGGAGTACGAACACATCGGAATCACATCGATGTATTCCAAGTAATACGAAAAGCTGTCTACCTAGGTATACCGACCCTTGCAACTGAGCCGATCGCTTGACATCATGAAGGAAACATCGGTCGAGGAGAACGTACCTGCCATTTCAATCGCGAGCAGCCAGAGAAACAACTGTCACCAAAAATGGTGGAGAGACCGTGGATTAGGAGAATTAAATCTCCGTCTTTTACCTGTGTTTATATCACCAATTATGATCGGATATGATGGAGCATTGATTGGTGGACTCTTGACGATACCCGAATGTGAGTAAACCTTTGAGTCTTTCACCTTTGATGCAAGGAATGTTAGCAGCTGAAAGAAGAGTAGGGTATAAAGGTCAATAACTATAGTGATTTCAGACATTCTTTCACTAAGGCAAGACAGATCTTGGATTCAACCCAAAGGATACAACCCTTACTGACATCATGGTTGCGGGCTACTCCATCGGCGGTGCCATTATGTTTTGGGCAGTAAGCCTTGCAGGAGATATTCTCGGTCGGCGAAAAGTCATTATGCTAGGAGACATAATCATTATTGCTACAGGTAAGACAAATTCCAGAGACGAGGTTCACGAAGCTAACTTTTCCGAAGCTCTTGGGCAAACCTTTTGCTACAATGCACGACTCTATATCCTTACACGCTTCCTGGTACAGAGTTTCTTCCTTTGAATCTAAGAAAAGCTCCACTGACGTCGACAAGATGGGCGTTGGTGGTATTGTCATCGTGTGTCTCGGCCCTGTATTGTTGTTGACAGAGCTTGCCCATCCACGCCAAAGAGGTACATTGGTTGCAACTTACTCTTCCTTTCTTTACGTTGGTGCTACGGGTACGTCGAATATATCCAATCTTTACTCCATTGACTTCTCCAGCTTTTGACATACCTACACAGCTTCTGCGTGGTTCACGTACGGTAGTCTTCATTTCCAGAACGAGTGGAGTTGGCGCTTGCCCGTGATCATGCAAATCCTGCCTCCCCTAATTCAACTTCCCCTTATGTTGTTGGTACCAGAGTCACCGCGATGGCTCATGGCTCACGATGAAGTAGACAAAGCCAAGTATACCTTGGCTCGCTTCCACGCCAATGGTTGCGAGTCAGATGGACTTGTGCAGCTGGAATTAACCAGATCTGCGCCAGTATTACCAGGGAAGTCAGCCAAAGAAAGGCTTCTTGGGTAGCGTTTCTGCAGACTGCCGGAGACCGAAAACGTCTCTTCATCGTCATTGTGACCTCGATAATGTCACAGTGGTCTGGCGGCGGTATTATCACCTTCTACATCGCGGCTGCGCTCAAATCAGTTGGAATCAGGCAGCCTTTACAACAGGCAGGCATTAACGGAGGCCTTCAGACGTTCAACTTTGTCATCGCCTTGGTGAGTGCAACCCTCGTCGACAGAGCTGGCCGGCGCGTGTTGTTTCTCTTGTCGACTCCAACTATGTTGCTTGCCATGGTGGGCATCACAGTTGCCACGGAGCAGTTTTCAGTAAATATGAAGCCCGAATCTGGTTATGCGGTAGTAGTCATGTTTTTCATGTTCCAGTTGGGATTCGACACTGGTTACGCTCCTCTGGGCACCACGTATCTCGCGGAGATTTGTCCATTCTATCTAAGGGCAAAAGCAGTTGCGTTGCATTACTTCATTACAATGGCCAGCGCGGCAGCGGGTCAATACGCAAACTCCATCGCGATGGTGAATTTAGGTTGGAAGTATTACCTGGTTTACGTGGCTATTCTCGTCTGTGAGCTTATTGTTGCTTGGACTTCCTTTCCTGAAACTAAAGGCTATACGGTTGAGGAGATAGCCAAGATATTCGACGGAGACTGAGTCAAGTTACGGCAAGATTGTCAGATGGAGAGCTTCAACAAGCCTCGAACAGATGGGGTTGCACTAGACCATTGTAGATCCTATCCCATCGGCTACTACAAAACGCCAGACAAGCATACCCATACTAAGCTCCATTTTACCCCAGATCGAGGTTAAAAAACAATCTGTTGTGTGATAATATTTTTTAGTGGGCAGTACACCGCAATCCAGCGTCATGTGACAACCGATGGAATACAATAGTGCGGGGATATTGTAGTCATTAGAAACTAGAACAGTATGTCAGACCGAGAAATCACTCTTGCTTCGGGTTGAGAAGTATATCGACACCGGTGCTACAAACTTAATCCTGGACGTTCTAGTTGAGTATCAATCGGGCTAGTCAGCCGAGACAACCAGATGGGGAATACACGAAAGACCTCAATGGTTCCTTCTCTCGACTAGGCACCGCCCCAAATTCCGTGACTCAGGCATTGAGTGGTGTGAAAATGACCGATGCGGCCATGAGGCTGGGGTCAAGCTTTGGCTCAGAGCTCAACTGACATTCCTGACCTGGATTAGCACTGGAGTTTTAGTCCGGAGCAGTATCTGACTGCAGCTTCGGCCTGAACTTTGAATACGTGAGTTAGTTCAACCGAGTCAGGCACTCCGGCTTGGCGCGGAAAACCCGTTATTCCCATGGGTACCAGCCGATTGGTGGCCGCACGCGAAAAGTCGTGCTGTCCATCTTAGACGTTACCACCTTGGCGGCAAAGATAACTGACTTGATTTTTGACCAGGGACTGACTTGAGTTGACTGAAGTTTAATCGGACTACAATGCCGTCATGTAATCTCAACAACTGAGTCATGGATCAATAGAACACAAACACAGTGCTAGAGTTGAAGCCAATGGGTGGATCATATTCTTCTAAGCCGTAGCAATCTCGTCGGGCTAGCCCCACCTGCTTAAAGGTCGGTTTGTAATGATCAGGCCTGTTTCATCTGATCATGTTGGTTGTAACTCTACTTGTAGGTGCTCAATTGAAGGTTTTGTAAAGTGCCGCAAACGCAACTTGCTGACTCTGACTTCGGTCTCGGTATCGGAAATGTATCGAGAACAATGTGTTAACCCGCCTTCAAGGGCTTGTCAGCAGAGCTGACGCCAACCCCCAGCGGAGCGTTTGATCTAGGCTTGAAGAAGGTTGTTGGATAGGGTGTTTTGATATTGCCTTTCGGAGCAACAGCTTCAACAGGCCGTGATGGGACTAGTTTCGGCAAAGCTTGCCATTCACATGGATCTCGGAGGAGGGCTCTCTTCCTTTGGCGCTGTATAACCCTTCCGCAAGGGTTGCGGTAAACTGAGCACCGAGTATCCCTGCAAGGCTTATGAGGCAGAGAACCCTCGAGAACAGGATTGATCGGTCGAGTCCCAGCCATCCCGGGGGTTACTGACATGGCGAAGACAAATCACGGACACGTTCGTTTGCCCCTCGTCCGCTGGCTGTTGTTTGATGGCGGGCTGCCCTTTCGCTCTGGTACGCTTTCTTGAGCAGCCGAAAGCAAGTCTTTACACTGACTGTCACCGCTCTTGGATTGGATGCACATCGACACGTACCAGCCTGTTTCCCGCTATTGCAAAAATGACTGAAGGAAATTCGTTCATTATCTTCGCTACCTCTATTCAGAAGGAAAGATACTCTCTGGGTGGCATCTTTGGCCTCGTGTTGATCACTGTAGCAATCTTGACTTACCAGAGTTACGAGGCTAAGCGTACATGTAGGCTCTCCCTGCCTGTTGTAGGGAAGAGAACGGACAAAGACTTCAGAGCGGCGCTTGAAGAAGGAAGAAAGCTGGTAAGATCCCAAGAGAATTTACCGCGTTTAAGTCAACTGTAACGTACATTGTCGTGGTCAACTACTAACCAGCGTTATACGCAGTATCCCAATCAGCCATTTGTGTTGCCTTCCGAACCACCTATCGTGATCCTTCCACACAAGCTTATCAACAACCTCAAATCGGCCCCCGAGTCGCAGCTATCCGCGGATAAGGAAGTATGTCGCCGTGGTCTGGGACAGTATACCGACTTGGGAACACCCATGCCAGAGATGTTTCACGCCATCAAAGTCGATCTTACCCGCCACGTTCGAGACCTGGTTCCCATTCTGCAGGAAGAGGTCGCATATGTCTTCGAGAAGACTTTAGATCTTGATACTGGCGAAGAGTGGAAAGAAGTAACGGCATTTTCCCTCATAAAGCGCGTCGTAACCGTTCTCAACGCGGTGGCCTTT
This sequence comes from Colletotrichum tropicicola, assembly GCA_025962755.1. Lineage (NCBI taxonomy): Eukaryota > Fungi > Ascomycota > Sordariomycetes > Glomerellales > Glomerellaceae > Colletotrichum > Colletotrichum tropicicola. Next base: position 25,498 of record JAOWMA010000246.1, read on the forward strand.
GTCGGAAGGGACCTCGCACGAAACGAAGAGTGGCAAAACATCGCTTACAATTACTCTAACGATCTTCGGAGGGCATTCGACGCATTGAACCGCTGGCATCCGTGGCTTAGGCCGTTCGTCCATCCGTTCATCTTCCGCCACATTGGCTTCTCTGCCAGACGGCAGCGAGTGGCCGACCTATTGCAGCCGTTGATGCACGATGGCGGGGAGGAAACCTCGACGAATTACACACTGATGAAATTCATTCGGAGGCGACTTGGATCTGGGCAACGTGATGATAGGAAGCTGCTTGCAAGAATGCAGCTTCGAGCTGCTTTGGCGAGCTCGGACACAGTGGCCCAGGCTTTGACTAACGCTGTTTTTGATATTGCTTCTACGCCTGGATGCGCTAGCTCACTGCGTGAAGAGCTATCAAGGCTCGTTGAGAAGTCGTCGAATGGTAACTGGGACATGATGATGGTGCGAAGCATGTCTAAGATGGACAGCCTTCTTCGGGAATCTGCAAGAGTTTACGCCCCATTTCTAGGTAAGTGCCAAATACATGTACTCTGCAATTTCCGATACGTCTCGTGAACCTAATCCAGAAGCCTGCAGTTGCCATGGGCCGCATTACCACATCTCCCCTGGAGTTGGACGACGGAAATGTAATCCCGAAGAACACCACAGTCTACTTCGACATGTACCACACCCACAGATCTTCGGAGGTACAGCACAACACAGACACAAGCACATATGACAGTCTTCGTTTCAGCAAGCTACGGGAGGAGGAGGCGCTCCCAAACAAGTACTTGGCAGCGACTACAGGTCCAGACAATCTGCCTTTCGGACATGGGGCTCATTCATGCCCCGGTCGCTTTTTCGCTGTGGCAGAGATGAAGATTGTCTTGGCTCATTTACTGATTCATTATGATCTGAAGCTGAGCCTGGGACAGAGGCCGGCTACAGGCTACTGGGGAATTGCCGTGATCATGGATAGAAATGCCAAAGTCTTAATCAGGAAAAGACCGACCGCATCAATTTAAGCTGGTTGCTATATCTGTCATTCAAAGGATGACAAGATACCATTTTATTAAAAAGATAGTCAAGAAAAGGAACCTATGGTTTGGGCACTCTAACAATGATCAGGAGTTGCGGCATTTGCATGGAATGTTTGATTGAAAAAACTTGTCCACAGCTAGTGTCTGCTAGTCGTGTCAACATCAAGACGACTTTTCGTTTGGAAAGACTTGACTTTAGCGTCTACATCCAATGTAGGCGTTGATGTGCTCGAACACAATACCTTCGGGGAAACCCAATCAGTCCGACAGCTCCAAGGAAACCTTCGTGAGCGGACAACTCCGCCCATGCGGACTTATTAACTGATTCTGATTTCTCCATCGTCAGAGACTATAAACTCAAGGACCCACATGGCATCGCGCTAGAAGGAGACCTTCGATCTGTTCGCAATTTAAACGTTATTTGGCTAGGGGTGTCTGAGTCAAGGGTCGGATTTTTTTTCGGAGCTCCTGCAAAGACGTGGCAAGCATATTTCTCAAAAAGGGCATAGCTACAAAAACTTAAAGTCTACCTGCGTAGATGAGTCCACCCATTGACTCGCCATCGGGACTTGGGTCATTCGGATCTTGAACATGCTTTGATGGGTTCGGTAGTACGTTTCAGGTTTTGATTGCCATCTGATAATGAAGAAGGTTCAAAGACCGAAGTGTCACCCCCGGCCTTCAATAATTTCATCCAGGAGAACGTGCGGGTGTGTTATCAACACAACAGAATCTCCCACTCACATGTCGTACGGCCTCATGCTCATGGGCCACCCTTCCTCTAATCATCTTATTCGTTCATCCAGAGGCTAACTAGACGAGAACTGCTTGAAGTTACGATCGTGGTGGATTTCTTTGACATTTTGGTGGTCAATAAAATGGTCTTCAGCCTGGAACCATTGAAGCTCGAGCCGGGCAAAAAGACCCGAGTGAGTTTTATCAACCGCAGTCAAAGCCTCACTTTAATATTTCCCGTCTGACTGTTACTAGTTTGGAGCAGTGATCACCGGCATGGACGTCAACAACATTTCGGGTATGCCCAGAGGCTCTTAGTCATAATTTACAGGACGCAGTACTGAGCTGAATGCCACAGATGAAGAACTAATGAATCTCAAAAAAGCCGTCTGGAAATACAAGTTGGTCATGGTCAAGGGACAATATGACCTTAAGCCTATCAAACAGTGGGAGCTGGTGACCAGACTTGATCCTGATGCTGAGCCGCAAAACCCGGATTTGTTTATGAAGGACTTTCATCCTAATGGCGGGGGAATCTTAGTTGGTCAATCTATCTACTCAGACGTGACCTCAAAATTTAACACCTATGGCAGAAAGCACGAGGTATTACCGGGGTGCCTGGCGCCGAGAACGTCCATGTCATTGGCAAAGGGTATCAAGGTGAGGACCACTACGGCCTGAAGGACCTGAACCTCAACAAGTCCTTCTCTTACGAGAATCATTATCCACCTTTACCACAAGAAGAACTCGAGAATGGCCATACTCGCTTCCAGGGTTGGCACTTTGATGCACCGCTTTACAGCCGGGACCCACCATGGTTCACGGCTTTCCGCGTGCTGAAGCTGCCCAAGGGCCCGGACGTGACTATTCAGTGGGACGACGGATCCGGCCAGAGCATCAAGTCGGCTCCCGGGTTGACGCCATTCTTCTGCTGCTCACAGCTGTATGAAGAGTTTCTCTCGGAGGAAGAGAAGAGGATCGCAGACAACAGCTGGGTTGAGTATGCGCCTTTGCCGTACGAGTGGAATCGAGGCTGTAAGGTCTTCCCCACTGGGCTCGGCCTTTTAAGCCAAGGCAAGGAGCTGCCCGAAGAAGACCTCAAGTCTATAGGTCCGGAAGAGGTCAAAATAAAAAGGGTGAGACGACATCATCAGTTACTCCCACAGCGCGCTGACCACAGACAGTACCCTATGGTCTGGATTAACCCAGAAACCGGACGCAAATCCTTCCAAGTTCAAGCCAATGCAGCCAGGAAACTCTTCCTTCGTATGGCCCCCGACGAGGAACCAAAGATTATCGAGGATCTTGGCGAGGTGCGTCGATTCTTGCTCGACATACAGATGCGCATTTTGAAGCCGGAGTACATCCTGGTCCCACCCGAGGAGGAGGGCGACTTACTCTTATGGGATAACTGTGCGACAATGCACACCCGCGTGGATTATCCAGCTCAATATGGTCCAAAGGCATGTCATCAAGCTGGGATAAATGCCAGCAAAGGCCCTGTAGGCCCTGTCGCAATTCCAGCTGTTTGATAAGTGTGTACTTCAGTTGTCGGAGACAGCTGTGGTGCCGTGGAAAAACCGAGGCTTGGAACCAATGTCGGGTATTTCGTGGGCTGAATCCTTTTTTAGACTCCATCTTTGTCATATGGCTCTACTTATATTCTTGAAATAAATTTTCACATGGATTGGGCATGATTCTTAACCGGGCCGTCATTGGCCGATCGCCTAACCATTTCACATGTGACTCCCAGGGCTTTGGCCTTGCTTCCTAGTCTTTGGTCATCGCCAGTAGGTATGGGGAATATTATCGCGAACATCAAAACCTTCGTGAGCGAACAGGTTTGAAGTTGAAGGCTTGTCAACTGAGAACGCCAAGCACCCGATGTGGACACCTCCAAGGCGGAGCTGAGGCCCGATCGGCTCAGAGCTGCATTAGCACTAGGTCAGGCCACCATCACCATGCGGAGCGGAAGAGAGATCCTCTTCCCACAATCACCTATTCTCACAAAGCAATCGACATCAACAAAGTAGACGACGAAGCCGATGAGCACTCTAAGCCGATTCTCTACAGAAGAGATGGACGACACCTTGGTCATTGAGCCGATGTCAAACGGTCTCACTAAGCTCTCCCTGACAAGGCACAACAAGGCCAACATTTTCTCAGAAGGCATTTGTCAGCTGGACAACGGCGGCGAAGAGGCGGATTTGATTCTCAAAAACCTCGAAGCTTGGTCCCCAGACGTCGCAGAGAGCTTCCGACGGCGGACTTCTGACATCATACTTGACACGCCGTTCCGACTGGTCTTCTCGATCCCAACCGAAATTTCCCTCGACGAGCAGCTGAATATCAGGCAGTATACGGCCGTTAGCTACAGCTGGCACAATCCCGAGTGGCCCGGCAAGCCCTCCTCCGCTCCCGAGCCCGGCGGAGTATGGCCCATTGGCAAACGCTTTGCGACGGCCCTCTTGGCGCTGCGCGGCCACTGGCGCGAGGGTTTGTGGATGGATCAGATCTGCATCAACCAGAAAGACGAAACCGAGAAACAGCGGGCTATTGCATGCATGGATGTGATCTACAAATCGTGTCGCAGGCTGGTGGTGCTCCTCGAGGACGTCGAGTTGACGGAGGACGAAGCAGCACTCTGCGAGAAGTATGATGGGTTCAAGTCGCCCTACGCTTTCAAGAAGCAGCCTCGAGACAAGGCAGAGATTTCTTGCCTCACATCTTTCTATGAAAAGGTGGCGGCGGCACGATGGTGGCAACGAACGTGGTGCTTCCACGAGTTCGTCGTCGCGGAGCCGTGGAGCAATAAGAGACACCAACAGGTGCACAACACCGTCTTCGTCATGGGACTCGGCGGAGACAGAACGATTTCTGTCGAGTGGATCACACTGCATGGCATACTGGTTACAACCACGTTACAGGTTGATCACCAAAGTCCGAATAGCGTTCATGTTAACCCGATCTTGTCTGGTTTCGCGAACCGCACGTCGCCCCTGCTCGACAACCCCGAACGCAAGGCCGGGGCCATCAAGTCCAGCTTGATGGCACGATTCAATGCTGTCGCCCAAACCGGATGCTCGATGCCAGGTGACAGGCTGAGTGTGTGTCTCAATCTTGTCGGGCTGGGTCTCGCGTATTTTCGATCTCGGGAGCCATCCGATGACGAGGTGTACTATCTCGCTGCTTTGCTAGCTCTTGCGGCCGGAGAGAAAGTGACTCTTTCCTTCGCGAACATGGAGCCCTTGGTTATCGGGGGGAGGGATTCTTGGATGGCCCGGCCCATCACAGCGGCGGATACGACTCTGGGAAAATTCACTCTGGGAGATGTCAGCGGCATACACCGCGTTTCCATTGAGAAGCTGGAGATTGATATGATCTTCCTCGAGCTTCCTATTTCTATGTGCACCGAAGAGGAGCTGCGGCGGACGTACACTGTGTTCCCGGACGCCATCAAGAGCACGCCGCCACCTCTCAAGGCCGAAATGGGACGTCCCCGGTTCCGGGCCGACGAAGAAATGGAGAAGCCTCGCCGGCAGTTCCTGGCAGCAGTTATGGCTGGTGGCTCTAGTCTGGCGGCACGTCTCTGGGCCCAGCTTGACCGTGAAGTTGTGCAGTGGAACTACAATACGGGCATCTTTGCGGATTTTGCACCCAATGAAAATCTTCTTCCCAGCGCAACGGAGTTGCTCAGGAGTTTCAGAGACAACAAAACGGAAAAGAGTGAAGATAACGACAACCACGACCTTTCAAATGACGCGGCTCTCGCATTGTTGACGTGGATAACGGACCCCCGGTCCATTTTCTGGATCTCTGAGCTCACGATGCGCATTCCCTGCACCAAAAAAGGTGAACAGGCGCTCCTGACACATTTCGTTTTGACGAAGCACTTTAAGACGAGGGGCGACGAGTCGCTCGTGCGGGTTGCGATTCCAACAGACCTTCTCAAGGGTGACTGTGCGTGGACAAGGGCATGGCTGCTTGCGCCGGCGGATGGCGAGAATAGAAAGGGGGAGTGGAAAGTGGTCGCAAAAATCCTATTATTGGGCGAGCCTGATTTGCTGGAGGAAGTCGGCAGGGACTTGGATGGAGGACAGACTGATGCAGTGACATTGTTGAAGAAGAGACAAGTCATCATAGGTTGACATTGATTGTCAGATGCCCCCAGGTTGATATTTCTAGCTAGTTTAATCATGCTACGGTAGTGATACTTTCTCCTGTACACGAGCCTCAACTTGTTCGACCAAACCATCACTCTTTTCCTCTTCTGGGCCGTGAAGTACGTAAGACTCCCACTTTCTCGCTGGAACCTTCTCCAAGAAGAGCCTGTCGATATCCGCATTCGTGCGCCCCGTGGTCTCCCCGACGCAGAACCAGACGTAAGCAAGAGTCAGCAGGGTTGTTCCCGCGTATACAAACCCCAGCATCGGCCCGAGATGGGCGGTGTAGTAAAGGTACGGGCTCACAAACACCATCATCCACACTGTAAAGAAGAACACCCCGATAGCACACGCCGTGATTTTGTTTCTGTTCCGGCCGACCGCCATCTCCGACGCAATGGTATACGAGAGTGTGCCGATCGAGAAGTTGAAGCAGACGATGTTGATGTAGGCAAACACGACAATGGCGGTCCCGACGCCTTGCGAGAACGGGCCGCCGGGATTGGTTGTCCCGAGACCGCCGACGGCGATCAGTGATGCAAACATGCCCACGGTGCAGACGAGCAGGTTCGTCCGTCGTCGGATCTTGTTTCCTAGGAGCACGGAGGCTCCGACGGCGAAGATCTGGATCACGTTGGTGATGGTATTGATGGTGAAGGGCTGCGCCACGCCGATGGACTGCGCAAAGACCACGCCGTATGTATACCAAAACTGGATCCCGTTGATCTGCTGGGCGAACATGGCGCCGCACGAGAAAATAAGCTTGCGGCGCTCGGTTGCGTCCCTGAGGAGGGACAGCCAGGAGGAGTCGGCCGCAGAGTCGAACTCGAGACGGACTTGCTCTTCGATCAGTTGCATGTCATACGCGGGATCGTAGTCTGGGACTCCGCGGTTGATCTTTCGGAGTGCACTTTCGGCTTTATCGAGGCGGCCTTTGTAAGTGTACCACGTCGGGGTCTCGGGAATGAAGGGGAGACAGATCAACATGGTCGAGGGCAGGACGATAAGCAAGCCCATGGGGATGTGGTAGGAGGCGGCGTTGTCGATGTTTGACGTGCCTTGCGTGATGCAAGCGACGATGAACTGTGACCATGACTGCATGAACTGGAACATCATCAGAGCTGGGCCGCGTATGTACGCAGGCGCCACCTCGCTGACGTAAATGAGGCATGTCGCAGTGAACTGGCCGATGCCCAAGCCGATGAGAACGCGGCCGAGGCAGAAGACGCCGTAGATACCAAAGGAGCAGACTTGCACGACACCTCCGGCGATGATGCAGGCGGAAGCAGACGCAAAGACGGCCTTGCGGCCCCATCTGTCATTGATGGGCGCGGTGATGAGGGCACCGCAGAATTCGCCGACGTAGATCAAGGAGGCCGAGACGGAGAGAAAGGTCGTTCCGAGTTCATATGTGCCGTCTGACTTGCGATGTCCGTAGTCCCTGATGAAAGGCGCCATCCCCTGAATACCGGTGTAGTAGATCGTGTAATAGCCGTAAGCAAAAGCTCCGATCATGGCTACGAGACAGTAAAAAATGGGCCATTTGTGCTGTTTCCAGCTAATATGGATGTTGAGGATCCCCATTGTGTTGTGAGATTTGGTGAAGACGACGTGATGAAAAGGAAATGAGAAGCTTTCACCAGGAGGCTTCAATTTGGGATGAACGAAGAGAGAAGATGCCGTCTTTATATGGTCGATGCGGATGTAGCAGTATTAGACATTCTCTCAGATGAGACGAAAGACAAACCATCGTCGCTCCGCGTGATCAACTCGGGCAGTCCGCGGGGACCCCACGGGGAATGCCCAAATCTGAAAACGGCGCACCTGAAGTTTGATGTGCATCTCCAAATGCCAGCCAATGGGAAACGATACCTTGGACGAGTGTGATGAGTTGGTTTTCATGGATAGTCGTGGTGCATCGAGCGCTGCGTCATTTCCTATTCGGGCAGTCCGCCCCCGACGACAAGGTCCGCCCCTTGGATTCGGAGCCCAGTGAGTATATGATAACGGCACACCGGCATATGAGCGTTCGCGTCCCAGTCTTCATCTGACTGCCTAACTTGATCCAGGCAAAACCATTCCAGCTCAGACCTGCTGACCGTCGAATTTGGAAGGGTCCATCCTCCAACATGCCCATCCTGGACTTAGACAACAAGCAAAGCTCAGAGGCAAACTCGTACAATCAGGGTATCCGGAAAGTCGGCAGGGTACCTTGAGTGACCTCGATATGATTTGGTATTGTCTCTAACCTGGCTGCAGAACCAGATCCAACTAGCGCCAGCACACACTCGCAAAAGCAAAGCAACGTAACGTGCCAGGCCCGATCCTTATCAATTACCACTTTTTGCATCCCAAACGACCCTGACACTCATGCCAAGGGAGCCATATGGCCAAGCTCAGGAGGTGCATCACCTCCCAAGATAGCGTCAATGGCGTTGAGATCAAAACTCGGATCAAAGAACTCGAAAACATCAAGACCCGCAGGGCCGTCGTAGAAAGACTGGTCAAACGCCGCGATCAACTGCCCCTGCTGCTCCGGGAAGGCATTCGGTTCCGCGACATCTCCTTCTTCTGGCCCCGGCTGGACAGGAGCAGCTTCTTGGCCAGGAGTATTCGCGGCTTGCGTCGAGCCATTTGCACCCTGCTCGTCCGATTTGTTGGCGGCATTTGAGCATACTTGATCCATCTCTTGGAGCACTTGCTCGGCAAGGTCGACCATGACCAGCGCCGATCGAAACATGCCGCCGAGTTCTCGCAATATTCGACACGTTGCTTGGAGTTGCCGACGAGATCTCACAGTCAACATGGGCACCTTACTGGATCGCAGTTCTCGATAGGCGACTCTCAGGGATAACGAAACCGCATACGGTACGAATGTCATGTGCGACAGGGAAGCGCCAAAGTCCTCAACTATCGTCGTCACTTTGATTGCGGAAAGTGATTGCCGAGTGTATGCTAAGGATGCGTACTCAGACGCCGATGGTCCGACCGGTATTCTGCACGAAAGAATGGCTATGGCATGGTACAGGAGCTCGATAGTACCTTGTTAAAGTCAGTCCAGTGTCTAGGTATAATTCCCAGCTGTTAGTGCGAGAAAGCTCACCAAGAAGACGCGACTCCACACGAAGGGCTTGCGCCTTTTCAACCAGACGCTCGAAACTTGGCAAGTCTTCCATGACCAAACAACTTGTTGTTTTTCTTGCGGGACGGTAGAGATCGATAATTCGGCCCAAAAGAGTAACGATCTCGAGAAACAGTCGGAAACAGCCATCCTGCTCTTGGATGCATGCTTGCACGTCTCGACCGAGGTCTCGTTCATGCATCATGACGGGCCGCCCGTGGAAGGCCGCGTTCAGCTGGTCTGCTGCCCAGACGCTGCAGAACAGCCGAGTCAGGTAGGCTGGATCGTCGCTCCTCGCAGGGGGGTTCTGTAGATGGAGACCAACAGTCTGCGCGTTGCTAACGGCCTGCGCTGCTAGTTCTGCCGAAAGATGACGGTCCTCGGAGAAGTACGTATACAGGGAAAGGATGACGAGAAGCGCTGTTGACTGGACTCTGTCTTTGACCAGTCCGAGTCTAAGAGCATTGCGGATGGCAGATGATAGCTGCTGTGCAAACTCTGGATAGCTCAAGACAATTGATGAGCCTTCACCGAGGGTCAGATACGGCTTGGCGCTGGGATTGGATCCCGCTGCCAAACAGACGGCCTGTCTGCAAAGAATATGGGGTATGCTCGGAGTGGGCTTTTGAAGGATGTCCATGTCGAGAACTGGTAGAATCCTGTGGACATCGCGGAGGTAGATCTTCTCAAGCTTATCGTAATGCGCCTTTGATGGCAGTACGGCGAGGAACTGGTGTTCAGCGTGGTCGAACGACACGGTAGATGCCAATTCTGTGGTGAGATCGTTTCTCGCGCTTCGCCGGGCATACCACACGCCTATGGAATTCGACTCGGCATAGCCGCGACTTGTCCCTGGACTGTCGGCGAGGAACGCACCCTCGGGGTTAAGGTCGCCTACGAATCTAGCGTCGTCATGCTGACTCGAATCATCGTCTACAGCCCGATGACGAAGCGTAGCCTTCTCGACCGAGCCACTTGCCCGTTCTCGAGAAGCCGTGCGCTGACCGGGCTCAATATTTGAGCTGGAGGGGGGACGATGGTTGACCGACGGTCTCCTGACATCGCCGGAAGTACCCCCTGATGGTCTCCGGGTCGACCTCGGAGGCGCCGGAATCCGCGCGGAGTCGGAGTCGGGAGTCCTCGGGGGAGAGGCCACGGCATTCTCCAGATGATCGCATCGTTTCTATAACATGTAGTCAGTCCCGTCTTCACTCCCTTTTCGGACTCTCCCGATCATGTGCGGTCAGCCAAGAATGGCGCGCTCCGATTGGTCGAGCTAGCTCAGATCTTCGTTCCCCAGCGAGAGGGTCAAAATGTGGACGCGTCCGCGGCCGGAACAATCGGGCGGCGGTCACGAAGACTAGACGGACTGACCTTGCGTTTTCGACACGTCTCGCAGGCCTGCGCGGCGACTTTGCGCTTCTGGGGACGCTCCGCCGTCGTGTTGATGAACTTGAACATGGCGGGCATTGGAGAGACACGGGATGAAGACCCGTCAACATTTGGCTTCGCGCAAACGGACATGGATTCTCGAGATGTTTGTGGGGTTGCGGGGTTCTGCAGGGAAGCGGAGATATTCTGGCTATTGCGGCTCCCGGTCGGACAATCCCAAAGAGGAAACGCCGATCTCCTGATTCGGAGCTCCGACACTGCCGCCCACGGGGAAGGACCAACAGCTTGGGAAATGGTGCTTCGTTTGGTACCGAAAGCTGCATGTACAGGCATTTGAAGAATGCTGCTTGTTTCTATTTGCTGGAACTCGGTAGGGTCTCCCTGTCTCGCTGGCTCCGAAAGTTCTTGGGACAGGCCATCAACTACGCCCCTCCGCATCGCCTCACAGGTACTCCGCCAGCTCTCTGCCAGTGGTCTTTATCTCATGGCAGGTCCGCAACAAATGAATCACAATTCTGAGTCTTGATAAAATGATTTATAGGTGTCACCGGCTCTTTAACGCAACTGGTGTGAAACTCCTCCCGCTCAACCATAAGATCCACATCCATCCTCAAGCAACTTGCTACCTTGGCACTAAAATTGAAGGATTGAAAACCCACAGAAAGCAGACCCCGCTGTATTTACACGTTCACTAAGGTACATGGTACGGTAAGACGCATGAGAAACCGTATCTAAACTACTCTCTGTGTGAGCAATCCCTCCCTCAAACCATTGAGGCCGTAACACAGGTGCTCCGACACTCGTTTCCCCACGTCCTTCTTTTCAACCCGTCGTCACTGCTGCATCGAGTTGACCGTTTCAGATTCACCGCGGACATGAGCCTAATCGCGGGGACTTAACAAGCTGTCTCGTGTTTCTTCGGGTTGATTACAAGAATGCTTTCCACGTAAGAGCACGACCCGACCAATCAGCAGTGCTGCACGGGGTTATTGTAGATGCGTTGGAGGTGCCTGGCGTGCTGAAGGCCTGTCTCTCCCTTAAGTCAAAATGAGACTTGGGGTAAGGGAAACGTGTGGCGTCAAGGCCAAGACGTGCCTCCAAAACGCCCTGAGACTCTTTGGAATTTTGTAAATAACGGCTGTTGGGCGGTTCTAGAATTAATACACTCGCCAAACTTGACCAAATTCTGCATGCGTTTGCCATGGGAGGAGAACTCCTTGATGATCATCCGACCCTATCAACCAATAATGCCTCCAGCAGCTGCGTGTTGAAATTCAGCCTCAGCTACAGCTGAATGCGGCTTTCCAGGGCTTTGGGCCATGATCGTCAGCACCGCCGGCTTAACCGACCCCGGAGAATTCTTTGTCTCAGCCACAACTCGTGTTTTCTCGTCGCCAGTATCAAGCTGCTTGGTATCTTTAATTTGGCGAATTCCAGACCACGCCACAGCTGGCTCAGTGTACGTCGCCCTGCTTGGAGAAGGCTGGTCGCGGCTCTGGGCATCTTGCCACTTAATCTTAGCGAGTTCCGCATCTAGTCTGACCCAATGTTGGCAGTTCTCTTGGCTTTCGGGTGTGACTGATAAAACCACTGAAATCCCGAGGGCTTTCTGACAGTCGCTGTCTATGCTATGCATTGTTGCTGACCACATCCGTTCCTTTATAGCATATTTCTTCCTTCATTAGTGCTTGCTTGTCCGATTGATCGGCCCGCTGTTTGTGTGTAAAAAGTACTTGTGATAACGGCTTGATTAGCACTCTGGTTGATATCTTTTTGAAACCCGGCAAAATGCGCGCCTTTGACGTCGGGGCAGCTGTCCTGCTGGCCCTTCCAGTAGCTCAAGCACAAGTTCATGTTCCGTCTATCAACGGTTACAAGCTGGTCTGGGCGGATGACTTCTCGGGGCGTCCGGGTACCCTGCCCGATCCAAACAATTGGATCATCGACACCGGTACAAGGTGAGATTTCTGCATCATGCATCGTTGAGCTGAGCCCCATAGCTCACAATTGCTTCCTCACAGCTACCCCGGCGGCCCGCCAAATTGGGGTACGGGTGAGGTGCAGACCTACACGTCCAACCTCGCCAACCTCAACGTCACCGGCCAAGGAACCCTCCAAATCACGGCACTCAGAGATGCCAAGGGGGGCTGGACGTCGGCTCGGATTGAAAGCAAGCGCACCTTCATGGCCCAGGCGGGCACGAGAATGCGCATCCAGGCCAGTCTCAAGCTTCCCAACTTCGGAAGTCGTGGTATTGGCTACTGGCCGGCGTTCTGGACCCTGGGCAAAGAATACCGGGGCAATTACATGTGAGTTCAACTCACTTGACCATGTCGAACACGAGAATGTCGAGATTGACTAGAGACGCAGGAACTGGCCTTCGGTGGGCGAGATCGACATCATGGAGAACGTCAACAACCTCAACCGCGTCTGGGCCGTCCTGCACTGCGACAAGGCACCCGGCGGAGTGTGCAACGAGCCGAGTGGACTCGGTTCATTCAGGAACTGCCCTGCTTATGGTCCCTGCCCCGGAAACTTTCGAACATTTGCCGTCGAAATTGACCGGTCCAGGGCGCCAGAGATTATCCGGTGGTTCGTCGACGGCAACCAATTTCACATGATCACCCAGAACCAGCTCCCGGCTGCCGTATGGAAGCAGACCATCCAGAAGGAGCACTTCATACTGCTCAACATGGCCATGGGAGGAGCTTTTCCAAATGCTCTCTATGGATCGAATACGCCGCTTGCAAGTACTGCTTCGGGCGGAACGTTCGAGGCTCAGTACATTGCTGTGTACAGCACACGCTGAGATTTCCTATGTTTCGGTACTACTATTAATCCTAATAATACAATCTAAAATTATGTTAAAATTGCCTGAGTTGCAATGCATGACTTTCTGACCAAGTGCTTCCACGTCTGTTTGTGCCTACCTACCTAGGACCCCGTTATTTTATGCCACCAGTCCAACCGGGCAACCCAAACTGCGAGATTGGTGGTCAAAAAACCCAGTCTTCATCGGTCGAACCAGAAACATCATTCAACATTTCCGTTTATGCGTTGGTCTATTCTCTTTAACACGTAGGTATCCTCACTTCGGTAATAGAATCCATTGTTGCACATCACGGGCTCTTATTTTCGGTTTCTACTGCCTGTGGGAACAATGACCCCGTGAGAAAGAGCCTAATATTCAGAACAGTGATTCTATCAAACATTGATCACGTGAACAACCGCCAAGTAGGCAACGGAAAACATGTGTTTTTCGGCGCAGTCAATCAAGAGATTCGACGCGCTTAAGCCACGCGTGAAGGTAAATCACGCCCCAGCCAATCACCCCGCAGACCGCAGACCCATATCGGTCGAACCCAAAAGTCTCAGACGGGGACGAAAAGCAACTTCAACCCCTCCTGCCCCACACAATCGTCATCTCCTTTTCAACCACCAGCAAACGACTCGTCTTCAACTCTTCAGACCACCATAACACATCTTCGGAGCAATCCCCCGATACCAAGACGCCATGCCGGGTAAATGCCACAAGTGCAAGACCGAGTTCTCGGAGCCGTGTAGCTGCGAGCGCTGCGACACGGAATACTGCTCGCGTTCGTGCCAGATCGTCGACTGGAAGACTCACAAGAAGCGGTGCGCCCGCACCCGCAACAACAACCCGCCTCCCGAGACACAGAGCACCCGGACCTCCAGCTCGGACGCATGGAACCCAGGCGCGCAAGGTCCTCGCCATGGGCTTGAGCAGCGCATCATCGGCCCCTTCACCCGCCTCGAGGAAGGCACCTACCTGCACAACCGCCCCGAGGGCGACGTCTACAAGATCCTCGTGGACACGTACCGCCTGCGAATGGAGGACAACCTCAAAATCGACAGAATCACGGAGCCGGACTCCATCTACGCGCGCGGCGTGACTGACGGTCTCGCTGGATTCCAGCGCTTTCTGAAGTCGGCCAAGGCTAGCCAGGGAGGCAAACTGCTGCCGCCGTGGTGGGACGACGAGAAGCAGAAGGAGTGCGAGAAGGTTGGGACGGAGGGAGGCTGGTACAACTTGAAGACGAAAATCACAAAGGCGGACGTGATTCAGCACTACGGCGACGACCACTTTCCCATGCAGCTGCGGATGGTGGGCGAGTTCATTTACGGGTCCGCACCGGGCGGAATGAGCGGTACGGGGATGAGGCAGATGCTCGCGATGAGGGAGTCGGGATCCTTGCCACAGGGCGCGTTCACGCACATCAACGTAGCCTCGGGCTAAGTCAAGGCCAGCTCGGGCAGAATTGCGCGAAGACGATTTGATCTTTCGGACGCAAGTTAGCTCACTAATATAACTGGGTAGTGATTCTGAATTCTAAGAACAACTGCTGTCTCGGATATCCCGAATCTTATTGTTCGTACCCGTCACATGACTGTAGAGGCAAAGCGTTTCAGCGACCGTGCATAGTTCCAAAGATGACAAAGCTGAACGTTTGATGATTCGTGTTGATAATGTTTTTAGATTCACAGTGTCGATGTTCATGGAAATCGGGGGGCTATTCTTAAGCACAAAATATCGCAAGGGGCTGTCTAACGCCGAGGGTCCGTGGACACTGGCATGAGACTCAGCCGCTAGATTTCGATCGTTACAGATAAAAGTCTCCCTGCACTGCTAGAATAGTTTGTACAGGTAATGCAGCCTAAGTCCTAGGAGTGGATAGTTTACTAGTTCAAACCACGGAGGCCTTGCAACTCTCTGAAACTCCTAGGGCCTCAATCCCTACCTATGTTCAGATACCACGTGGCCACAACTAAATCTAGGAACGCTCTGTACTTGTACGTATGTGGTATACTCTTAGAAGCAAGATCTAATAACAGCCTCAATTAGGGTTAGACATAGCACTGTTGGAACTTTTCAAAGGACATGCGTTGGAAATACTCCCATGGGGTAATTCTAAGCGGACAAGATGCAGAATTGTCTTTGATGACTTCTCAACTTCGTCTCAAATTCCTTTGACGCGTTAGATCATAGCGGAATGTTTTCTGAATCGACTACCTGGGCGTACCTTGTACCTATTGGACAAGATGAGTCCCTGGTCATCCGCTTGCCTGCACGTTGACCGACCTCTACACCGCCTCCAGCTACCCCGCGGAATTGGTTGGCACAGATATGGACCCACTGTTCATACAAGAATAGAACGCGGTAAACACCGCAACAATAGAGACAGGCTTACTCACATCGTGCGGGTTGAGAGTTGGCCCGGCTGATCGTGTGCGCGGCCCGATTTTGCCTGGTCCTTTCAATTGCTATTGCCAGCTACAGCACGACTGAAGGACGACTCTGCCTGGGGCACGACGACGGAAAACGCAAGCGACTTCAATCAGAGAAATAGTCTCCTTTACCTTCACTCATTTGCCCTCCTATTCTTCCACACAAGTTTGCCTCCATATTCTACTTGTCTCTACTTTGCTTCGCCATTCGGAAATGCGGCTGTCTGACAGGGAAGCTGCCCAAGCCATCAGGGACAGACTCGAGCCGCTCGGACGGACAGGTCTCAGCATCGTATATTCGGAGAAGGGCGACTCAAAGTCTGTTTTCAAGGCCGTAGGGTTTTGGCTCGACGGTGAAATGTACGACCGCGCAGCCTTTGCCGAGGACACGAGCAACCGGTTCAAGCGTGAGGCCGCTCTCTACCAAGCTCTCGGCCCACACCCGTGCATTCTCGCATGCATGGGCGTTGAGTTGTTGCCGGACGGTGAGGAGGCATGGGCCTTGCGTCTTGAAAGAGCGCCACACGGCAATTTACGTGACTACATCGAACAAAACGAACCCCCGACTATGGCTTGTCGCATACGGATGGCAACGGACCTCGCGAGGACCATACAGCATATCCACGACTGTGGCGTCATTTGGGGTGACGTTTCGACTCGGAATATTCTTCTCTTCGATGATCTTCATATTAAGCTATGCGACTTTGCTGGATCCAGTCTACGAGATGTGTACCCCGAACTCCTCTTCTCATACGAGCTGCGATATTGGGTACCTGGGCCCCATGACCAGGCTCCCGCCAAAGGCACGATGGAAATGGAGCTGTTTGCGCTTGGCACTGCAATCTGCGAGATCACCGAATGGGCTGTACCGTGCGGCTCGATCGATATAGAGGAACTTCAAGAGAAAATGCTAAGTGGGGAGTATCCTCACGTGAGTGAAGATAATCCAGTGCGACATATCATCGAGGGTCTCTGACATTTCAAGTATGGTTCTGCGCAGGAGGCTGAAGATGTACTGAGGACGGCCTCTGGCCAGTAACCAAGTCAAGAATTCGATTCGTGTTGGTTATAGCAACTCCCCATCCGCAAACGAAGATAAGAAAGTATAATGTTTCAATGCCAGTATGACTAATGAAGCAAGTCTGTTGTACTATCTTAAGCTGAAGTTGATCAAGTCCTCGGATGTACGAGTAGATTCTCATGCGCGGCCTATGTGAAGCTCATTACACAGTTTTCTACTATCAAGTCTCCTTCGATACCGGCAAGATTAGGCAGGAGTCACTGTCTCCTCCATAGTGCACAGAGTGGCGCGAAGGCCGCAAAACGGTCCCTGTCGCTTGGTTCTCTCCCGATCCCAGATTCGGTGCAAATCTGGGGAAAGAACCCCCTGCAATGATGAGCCGAACCCTGGAGCCAACCGCTACCCTGTAGGCTGTGTCCGGCATGTCCATGGCGATGAGTTTCCCTTCACGGCTGCCGTCGATCCGCTTGTACTGCTCAGTGATGTTGCGGGATTTGCCCTGGCTGTCGACCACGCTGAGACGCACAAACAGGTCGCAGAAGGGGTTGTCGCTTGAGTGGACGAGGTCGACCGACGGGCGCCCACAGATGTCGAGGGGCGTTTTCAACGGCTCGGAAGTGAAAGTGATGACGTCCGCTCTGTTGCACAACGACGTGTCATCCACGTTGCCTCCACCGAACAGGAGAGGGCCGCCAGTGGTCGGGGTTGGGTTAGAGGGGTCGAAAGTGAAACTCGAGGTGTCCGCCTTTGCTGATTGCTCTCCGTCCAGCTTTCCCCCTGGCGCCAGGAACATCTCTTTGTGGCTGGTGGCCGGCGGCCATTTCGCGAGCTCGAGCCACTCCGGCGAATCTCCGCCTCTGTAGATCTTCACCGCCGGGATGCCTTTCGACGGCTTGGTCCGGGTAAGGTGGGTTTCGAACCATTGGAACATGTCCAAATGCGTGTTTCCCCGGTGAGCATCAGAGTGAACACCAGGGCCAATCCTCAACGCCACTGGGCAGCCCCGCTGGCTCAGAGCCCGGTATTGCTCTATGGTCTGCTCGAGGAACAGATCGTACCAAGTGGTGTTGAGGAGGATGGGTATGTTGGCCTTCTCAAGCGCCTTCCCATGCCTCTGACGGGCCCAGCCCTCCTCACTGATATCAGGATGACTGATATCATGGAAAACCCACGGAAGACTGTCCCCAAAATGCCGCCTCAAAGCTGGCTCCAAAGGGAGGCTCTGCATCAGCGAGTCCAGCCGCTTGGGGTTCGCCACAGACATGATCATGTCCATGATGCCCCGCGTCTCCTGGGTCATGATGCTGTCGCTCCACAAGATATGCGTCTGTATACCAAACGCCCCGGTGCCCCATACGGACTCAGCGAGGTCGTGAGGCGAGACCTGCATGGCGGCAGCGACCATGTCCGGCGGCGGATCTGACAGCAGGGCCCATTGCGTGAAGGCCAGGTACGAGGGGCCGGCAGTCGCGAAGGTGCCGGTGTACCACGGCTGCTCTCTCATCCACGCCACGACGTTCTGGCCATCCTCAGCCTCGGAGCGGCCGGCGTCGAAGCAACCCGTTGAGCCATATGTGCCGCGACAGCTGACGAAGAGAACTTGGTACCCGCGGGCAGCGAAGACGCGAGCCAGGATAAGGGAGAATATGAAGCCACGGCCGTATGGGCCCCGAACTAGTATCGTGCCGGAAGGATCTCGGTCGACGGGCCGGTAGAGGTCGGCCGCGAGAGTCACGTCCGGGAGGGGAATCTTCAGAGCCTGGGTGGTGTAGCTGCACGACTCCGAGGGCAGACCGAAGCCCCACCCCACGGCACGGTCAATCATGGCGGTCCATAAGGGGCGCGGTGCAGGAGGTCCGGAAGCCATTGTTGTGAGAGCGTGACCGGAACAGCTGAATTCGGAGGGAGAAAGAGGTTGCTTGCTAGGTGACGCCGGACGGTGGAGTTGAGTGAAGGGATGAAATGGCGGGGTCTCGGATGCACCAGCTTCGCGCCCCCGCTCCGGAGGGCAAGCCACAGTGGCTACGAGATGCAAGTAAGACACTCCGGAATAACTTTAGTCCAGGATTACTCCTGTTTTTGAGATGGGATGTTGGAACTAGACTGAAAATTTGGGGTTGGCCAACGTGCCGGTTGAGTCTCAAGAATTCTTCGCCTAACTCACATATGATGAATCATGATGACAAGCGCGTCTCTTTGGGCAATGTACCTAGGTAGGCAAGCGTAGGCGAAACAATATTTGAGAAATCCCTCGTATACAGGAGCCTATGGAAAATAAAGTAACAGGTTTCATGCCGTGAGATGTGCTGATTAGCACATATTCGATCTCCCATGGCTCCAAACTGAGTGTCCCACTACCGCATCCAAGTCCGGAGCTGTGGGTCCGAAATCCGGGTCCGAGTGCCCGCACAAGCCGATTACAATACGGAAGCTCCGGGACTTACGCCGCTTACGTAAAATGGCAGACGTCACACACGCGAACGGGGATGCGGGGTCGATGAAGCCTTTGACGAGGTCGAGCCAACTCAGAACTTGCCTTTATGTGAAGCAACACCACATCGAGAGTCGTCTGAGAGTTCCGGAAACCCCCTCGAATCGACTTTGAACCAGAGAAGTGTCAACTAAGACCACAATGTCCAAGCCAGGCCAATTCCGAGCTAAGTAGGTACCGCCAATAGCTCGTTGGGGTTTCAAACCATTTCATTTACTCCGGTACCGTTTGCTGACAAGAACTAGTCTTCCCGAGCTGGCGCATCTTTTGCTGAAAGATGGTCCCCATAAGACGAGGCCAACGTCTCGTCGCATTCGTGTCATACTAAACCACACATGCATTGTGGACACGACCAAAGCCCTCCATGTGTGGGAGCATGTCGCTTATCCCCAGTACTACGTGCCCACGTCGGAGCTTCAGAACTGCAACTGGAAAGACAAGGAAGACATCAGCGCCGCAGGAGACGCGTCATCACCTGCGGCGGCTGTCGTCGAGATTACTATTCCCGCTCGTGGGGGGGTGAAGGATTTCATTACCGATCGCGCTTTGCGGTTCTCGGACGACGAAGAGACGAGTGGCGTTTTGAAGGGCATGATTAGACTGGAATTCGGCAGCATGGGTAAGATACTGCCCGCACTTAATCTCTACCTTGGTTTGAGACTGATGGATACGCAGATCAATGGCTGGAAGAGGAAACACCCATCTACGTCCACCCAAAAGACCCTTTCAAGCGCATCGACATTCTCCCTTCAACCAGACCAATTGAAGTGAAAGTCGCAGGTAAGACCGTTGCCAAAACGGACTTTGCTGTTCACCTGTTGGAGACGGGCCTGCCAACCCGATATTATCTACCGCTTTTGGCAGTCGACCAGTCTGTGTTGCGAAAGAGCGAGCTTGCGACCAAGTGCCCCTACAAGGGAGACGCCGAGTACTACCACATTGTCATTGACGGGGAGGAATTCAAGGATTTGGTTTGGTATTACCGCCTGCCTACCCACGAGAGCGCGGGCATTGCTGGCTTGTTATGCTTCTATAATGAGAAAGCTGACATTATCCTGGATGGCGAGCTGTTGGAGAGACCCAAGACGTTCTTCTCTTAAGGAGAAGAGGAGACGAATCGAAGTGACTTTCAATGGGCATAATTCCATAGTTTTATCTAAGATTTCGTTTTAGGTTCGTGTCTAAGGAGGCCGTGATGTGTTCACCAACCATCAAAAGTAAACGGTCTTGATTAACGTCCAAACCATGTGACAACCCGGATGTTGATGGTGCATGAACCTGGGCTTGCAGCTGGCTGAGCCAGACTTAAGTGTGAGAGTGTGCTCATAAATTTTCCATTAACACGTTTCAATGATGTCTACTACATAGGTGTCACGGGCAGTGAAATCAATAATGTTGCGCGTCTGAAATCTTGATCAGATTTCGATACAATTGTCCTGTCTCTAAGCATTTATCTGTTGACCCTATCACGAAGCAGCTGATATAGCTTCAGATGTTTACAAATGCTATCTCTCTCAATCAACGTCCCTGGATCGATGTTCTCCATGGAGCATTTGAACCTTCGATCTGCATGTCGATCCGCTACCTGCTGCCATGTTTGAATTGCTGCCAATGGAGCGTTTCCATGTTGCCAAGTAGCAGCCACCGTGAGTTTAACCTGGCTCTTCTCAACTTCGTAACGAAAGAAAAATCCCTCTCCAATACCAGGGCTCCATATTTCCATAATTCGCAAAGAAGGCATATGCGTAGCTGCCTGACTTGCAGCTGTAAGTAGATGATCTACCTCTGCTGGTTTGGTAGACGATAGTCGTCCGAACCCAAAGGTGAGAGCCAGACACTCAAGTGATGCATCTTCTGGGCTTGATGAGATTGTGGAGTTGAAAAGCCGGAAGAAGTCTTTTGCGTCAAATGCATGCGAAATTGCCAGCTCTCTGAGGCCAAAACAAGCTGATATCGCAGCTGTTTGGAAACGAGAAAGTTTAAGTGATGCGCCAGAGTCATCTCGCCCTTGACTTTCTGGTGGTGATTGTGGTTGAACCACCCATAAAGATATTCTCCGTATCTGACCACTTATGTAAAACAGGTGTGTGTTTGCGGCAAAGTGCAGATCACGTTCGTATCGTTCGACTTCGAGTCGTTGCTCGAAACTTATTTGCTCAACGGAAGGCAAGTTTTTGATAAGCTGAGTTGCTGACCAGGCGAAGAGGGCAGAAGGGAGAGATTGTTTGACGGAAAGCGAGGTGATGATAGGGGCCTTCCGGAATAAACAGCTGTCAAGATCTAACATATCATCAATGTCCGAGATGGAAAGTGTCGAATTTCCTCTGTAACGACAGTGTGCAGCCGGAAACTGGGTATCGCCACCGCCCGGCCATGTCGCACCCAATTCAAGAGCGATGCCAGCGTTTGCAGTCTCTTTGGTCCAATCAGCAAGGACTGAGAGAAGGTTTCTCAGGTTGCGTGAAAGCCTCTGCTTGTTTTCAATAATTATAGCTGGGCTAGCGACAACTTGACCACAGCGTCCACAAGTGTATCT
This sequence comes from Colletotrichum tropicicola, assembly GCA_025962755.1. Taxonomy (NCBI): domain Eukaryota; kingdom Fungi; phylum Ascomycota; class Sordariomycetes; order Glomerellales; family Glomerellaceae; genus Colletotrichum; species Colletotrichum tropicicola. The sequence goes on from JAOWMA010000246.1 coordinate 47,241, forward strand.
GTTCAGGTCAACATGAAGAGAGATGTTTCTGATCAGAGTTCTCCGGTAACTCGAGCTGTGAATAATGTGCCGGAATCCATAGAAGCCCAATTTCTCAATCGATGGCCGGAAGGTTAATGTCCGCCAGAGCAATGGTTCGAAAAAGCCTTGCCATTCCTTTGAAACGCAGGCCCAAGTTGCCATAGGTTGTTTTGTGTGAAGAGCAACCAGACCGTGTAATCTTTCCAGTATCGTGAGTCGCAGCTCTTGTGGAAGACTTGCCCATCGAAAGATGGGCTGCTTGGCTTTGGAACGAGATCGTAGTTCCATGATCGACCAGAGTAGTACTCGTGAGACAAAACGGCGACTGGGCGGCTTTGCGTGCAGTCGACTTTTATGGAACGTGGTGTTTCATGGGCTGAGATTGGTTCCGAGTGAAGCGGTCCGTAAGGAGGGCTAAAGTTGGGCACTATTTATGGCCCTCGGTCTCTTCAGACCTTTCTAAGCTAAATGTGCAATTTTTTTTTCCCTATCCCAGCACTCCAGTCGTCATCCCTCCATACTTTGTGGTACAAGTGGATGATGTGTCTGCTACCCTTTTAGCCCCGTGGCTTGAAGAGAGCACTACAGGTCAAATCATTTGTCTTCCGTCCCATCTATTTCTATCGTTACTATTCTGGTACTACCAAGGTCCGGATAAGCCGATTAAGATAGAATGCCTCGACTTTTACGCCTAGCTGCTTAGACTTCTGCAAACTCATGCGCTGAATTCATATCAACATTGACTGCGAATATAGAGGTATCTCAGGATTACATATTCTGTAGTGATAATTGCTAGCTCATACCTATAGAGAGTGACTTCCAGTTTAGATTTCGCTTCAACCGCAACTGGCGACAACCTACCACAAGTGTCGCCGACGTACCAACAGCCGCGTCGCTCAAGGTTTGTTTCTTCGGGGAAAAGCTTGATCCACACTTAACCTCTATCAGTTCTCTTCAGAAGCCATGCGCGTTGTCCTCACGTTTCATGGCGTCTTTTGATGATGTACGTCTTTCCCCCGGATGATGTAAATATGAGACAGATAGGAAACTACAGTGTCAATCGCAGATCAAAAGAGGTTTCATATTTTTGTTTCTTGTTTTCTCATCCAAGTCCAACCAGACTCGGGCAATGGCCCATTGTTGTGTGCTGATAATTGCATCCATTTGCATGCATCCATGTGTCCAAATGTAACTCCACACACTCGTCGAGCCTACTCCAATCGATGACCGCTGAGTTAAACTAGGCATATCTCACTTTGGACGGTAAAAACGGTCACTTCCAGATGAGCAATTGGGCGAGACAATCACATCTGAACAGCAGATGGAGCTGTCACTGCACTGACACCCCGCTGTACCCATTGCGGAACTATTCCCGCACCCGGACAATAAGCTTGCGTACTCCGATGGATCCCCTTCTGCAAGGCCCTCCCGAGTCCCATGGGCAGTTTGCAGAATCAGGCATTGTCACTCCAGCCGTCCGGGGTCCTGTCGAATGGGCTCACTAGCACGCAGGCAGCAACGGCAAATGGTTCCACAAACTCCATAATTACTCCGTCAACTGCCTGGTGGTGTTCTCCGCGATCTCCGCGCCGCCAGGTCTGGATGCGGAAGGACTCGCCAAGAAAGCGGACATCGGAGCAAAGCGACCCCTTCGAGACTGTAACGCCGAAGAAAAGAGTGCAAACGAGACAACAGGGGGAAACATGACCAATTGCATGTTGACAATTAACTGAATTTGCGCTGTGTACCTAATCTAATGCAATGAAACGACGGAGAAGGCTTGCCACGCTTGACAAATGGCCGCACCGACGACCCCTTGTTACAGTTTGGACGGCTTTAATTTCTTGTTACATCATGAGCATCATAAGATAGTTTAGGGGGGGTTTCCGGGTGATCATCATGCCTTGGTGATGTACATGGACTGGGCGTTGCAGTACGCCTTCAGGCCGCCGGCGCCGTACTCGTATCCGATACCGCTCTGCTTGTGGCCGCCAAAGGGCGCGTCGTACTGCAGCTCCAAGTGCGTGTTGATCCAGATGTTGCCGGCCTTGAGCTTCTTGGCGATGCTCTGGGCCTTCTCGACGTCCTTGGACCAGACCGACGCGCCGAGACCCATGTCGGTGTTGTTGGCGCGCTGGACGACCTCCTTCTCGTCGCTCCACTTGAGGACGGGGAAGACGGGGCCTGCGTTGTTTCCTTGCATTAGCTTTTGACCAGTGACCAGCAAGGTTTCCTCAACGGGGAATTTGTCCTCGTCGGGACCGGGGGAGCCGGGGGGGGGGGGCAGAAAACTCACCAAAGGGCTCCTCGACGACGATGCGGGAGTTGTCCGGAGGGTTGTCGACCATGGTGGGGGTGATGAAGTATCCCTTGCCGCTGGAGGCCGGTGCCGTGGATCCCGCGGCGAGCTTGTGCTTCTGCTGCTCAATGTCCTTGAGGAGCTCCTTGACGCGCTCGAACTGCATCTGGTTCTGGACGGGGCCGAGCATGGTGCCCTCCTGCTGACCGTCACCGACGGGGAGGCTGTTGATGACGTTGGCCATCTCGGCGACGAGCTCATCGTAGATGGCCTCGTGGATGTAGATGCGCTTAATGGCGATGCAGACCTGGGGGGTGAGCCGTGTCAGTGCCGATGCTCTGCATGTAAACGGGACTTTCGCAAGCTTAATCCACATACCTGTCCAGAATTGTACAGAGCCAGCATGGCAATCTGCAAGACATTAGCCCCAGCTTTGTCAGCGGATCTCTACCTCGTTAGCTTACCCTGGGAGCGACCGCCTTGATGTCGACATCAGGGAGCACGATAGCCGCATCGTTTCCGCCACTACAATCACGAGTCAGTCCTGGCGCTTAAACAAGCTTAAGCTGGGGGGCCACCGTCGAGGACTCCACTCACAGCTCCAGAGTGACGCGCTTCAGCGTCTTTGCGCAGCTCTCCATGACGCGCTTGCCGGTGGCCGTCGAGCCGGTGAAGCTGACCTTGTCGACACCGGGGTGGGAGGTGAGCCAGGGCCCGAGGTTGTCGTCGCCGCTGAGCGCCTGGAAGACGCCGGGCGGGAAGACCTGCTGTGCGAGCTCGACGATCTTGAGGTCGCAGTAGGGGGTGAAGGGTCTTGAGTCATGTGAGTGTTCTGAAACATGGCGGGACGGTGCGCGGCTGATCGGGGAGCTTACGAGGGCTTCAGGATGAAGGCATTTCCGGTGATGAGGGCAGGGGCGATCTTGCCGCAGGCTGTAGGGCTGGTTAGCATGATAGGTGTTTGCATTTCAACTGTCGGGGCTCATACCGAGGAGAACAGGGACTGCGAGGGATCTGTTAGCTAGCTGGGCGACTTGAAGGTGATCCAGAGGTGAACTCACAGTTCCAGGGAACGATACCGACGGCGACACCTAATGATTCGGTCAGTCACGATAGCTACACGCAACCTCGGAACACGGGCGGCACATACCGAGAGGCACGTATCTGGTGATGACCTGGCGGTCGGGGTTGTCGCTGACAACCTCCTCGGGGAAGGGAAGCGTAGGTACTCCCCTTAAGTGCTTGACGGCCTCCATGATCTCAAACTGGGCGAATCCGATCTGTGCAGCCACACGGGACGTCAGTCATTACTCGCCGGCCGCGCGCAAGGTCCAGCTGCTCGTCCCGCCGATCCGACTTACAGGCTTGCCCTGCTCCTTGGTGAGCAGCAGCGAGAGCTCGCTGAGGTTCTCCTCGAGTAGGTCGCCGAGCTTCGCGACGGCCTTCTTGCGCTCCTCGTAGGGCGTCTCGGCCCAGGCCTCCTGCGCGCGCTTCGCGGCCTGCACGGCCCGGTCGACGTCCTCGGCGGTCGACAGGGGCACCTCCGGGTTGGGCTCGAGGGTGGACGGGTTCACGCCATGTCTGGTCTTGCTCGTCGTCTCGAGCTTGCCGTCGATGATGTTGTAGAACTTGGTGAAGTCCAGCTTGGCGGCCATGTTGGGCGGTCTGTCTGGTACAATTTGGTGTAAGACTGTTGGTTCGCGGGTCGCGGCAAGTTACGTTCGGGCACGTAATGTGGGAGGGGCAAAAAGAGAGTTTATCGGCTTTTTCGAATCAGGGTCTGTGATCGGGCGAACAAAAAGGACAGGAGAGGGGGGGAAAAGGAGGAAGACACAGAAGAAAAGGGATAGTGTATGCGAGAAGCGACCCTGCGTCGCGTCGAGCTCTCTACCTCCCCTCTCTCCCTCTGCCCAAAACGGCGTTTTCTGCTGACGATTGTGAGTGACAACGAACCAGTGGAGGGGGCGTGGAGAGAGACTAGGGCTCAAGGCCGGGATTCCATGTCTTCTGCCGAGGCCCCTCGCCCGGAACTCCACCGTCGATGTCACGATGTCTGTTGACGATTGACACAGACTATCCGCAGAAACGGAGCCTGGCCCGCGGGAAGCGGGGCGGTGGGCGAGTGAATTGTCTCTTTGGGGTAGCTCACCGAGGGGGGACCCCGGCTTGGATTCTGCTTGGACGCCTCGGACCAGACGTTCTGCCATGCGCACCAGCATTCGAACGGCCAAGGTGAGACGGGGAAGCGGTTGAAACGTGTTGAGCCCCGTTTTCTTTCCGACCGGAGACAGACAAGGGGAAGACAGACGGAGATACTGTGTACCTGAGGATACTGTGTACTACATGCGGGTGTTGACTAAAGATACCAGCGGTGCAGCGGAGAATCTTAGTCCACACTACAAGAGACGTGACATGGACCCAGAGACCGCGCAGGAGGTGACGAGGGGACCATAATTCAAGGTAAACTTGACACGGACGCTGCTGCGGGTTGGCCGCAGGGGAAAGTTGGAGACGAGGTCGGCAACGTGCCGCTCCCCTCACCATTCCGTCTGCTCTCTCACACGAATGCCATCGTGGGCGAGTGTGTTTCCCGATTGTCCTTGCCGCTTCCCGCCTGACTCGACCATCCTGCGCGCCGTGCTGCGTCACCACCGCTCGATTTGGATGCGTTTCTGCAAGGTTGGTCATGCATGCAGACTCAGCGTCGAGTCAAGGTTGACCCGCCGGCTCGGCGCCGGCGTGGCGGATTCAAGTTCACATCAGCCTGCTGCGTCGGCACTTGGCCTGGCGCGATGCATTGGCTGCGCCGTCCATTTGGGGGCAGCTGGGCCAGTCGAGCCTGATCTTACGGGCACTTCGGGTTCGGGAATATGTGGTAGACGCAGACTCGCAGACTACATGTGAGTGTCTGGGAAAAGGAGTGGCCGGTCCGATAAGTATGTTTGCAAGAGTTCGCTGCGCCCGATCTTTCTCCCAAAGAATATAACGACATGCATCCCTCGCACTTCCGTGGAACATTCCACACGGGCAGATTTGTTAATAAAGCATTTTATGGCGACCACCATGGGCGGCGAGAGCAGCTTCAATCGCGCAGTGGTGTACTCCGAACCCGGCACCACGAAGACGGAGGTCGTTGAGCTACCGATACCGCAGCCAGGACCAGGCGAGGTTCTCGTCAGACTGTAAGAAGCTTCGATTGCCATGACCAGTCTTCTACTGACCGTGCTATCGCGCCAGCCAATACTCCGGTGTTTGCCATACCGATTATGGCTTCTGCATGAACGCCTTCTCATCAGTTCCCTTCCCCACCCCCAAAGGTGAGATGACTCCGATCCAAAGAGCTCTGTTGAGTGATGGAGATCTAACAGTATCTCAGGTCAAGTAGGAGGTCATGAAGGCAAGTCGCAACCCTGGCATAGGTTCTGACTGAGTCAACAGAATGATGCTCGAGAGTCAGTCCTGCTACCGACGAAACACTAACACCACCTAGGAGTCGGCGAGGTTGTCGCCATAGGCCCAGGCGTCACATCACCCGCCATCGGCGATAGAGTTGGAATCAAGTATGCCGCCGACGCATGTCTGAACTGCGGTACGTCTCACCGCATCGCCTCTCGTCGTACCCAAGGCTGACCATCTACCATAGACCGCTGCCTCCAAGGCGGCGAATCATCATGCACAGACGTCAAGCTATCAGGCTACTTCACACCCGGCACCTTTCAACAGTACTGCATATCTACAGCACGATACGTGACACCTGTTCCAGCCAGCCTAGACTCGGCCGAAGCAGCGCCTCTGATGTGCGGCGGCGTCAGCGTCTACACCGCGCTCAAGCGCGCCGACGCCCGCCACGGGGACTGGGTTGTCATCGCCGGCGCTGGCGGCGGGCTGGGCCACCTCGCCATTCAGTATGCCAACGTGCTCGGCTGCCGTGTGCTCGCCATGGACCTGGGAGTCAAGGAGAAATTTTGCAGGGATCTGGGAGCACAGGAGTTCATCGACTTCACGACTTACCCTACCGAGGACGATTTGGCAGCAGCGGTGAAGAAGATTACCGGCGGCGGGGCCAGAATCGTCCTGATGTGCTCGTCAAACAAGAAGGCCTACTGCCAGGCGCCCAAGTGGCTGGGTTTCCGGGGCAAGTTGGCCTGTTTAGGTGTTCCCGAGCACAGCAGCCCGGCCATTGCGGATGTTGAGCCGATGCTCTGCGACGAGCTGACCATCTTTGGTGAGTTGCCGAAGAAAAGGCCGCGGCAACAACATTTTGTTCGGAGATAAATGCGCAAAGTGCGACGCTGACAAAGATGATCACAGGCGTCAAGACTGGCAACAGACTCGAAGCCAAGGAATGTCTCGAAATCGCGGCACGGGGCAAGGTCAAAACTCACTTTCAACTGCGGCGCATGCGAAGCTTGACAAAGGTAAGCGAACCCGAGTCACCAAAGAGATGACGTATGTTTAATTGGCAACTGACCATCATCACTCACAGATTTTTACCGAGATGGAGTCTGGGGAGATTCAAGGGCGTGTGGTCATAGACTTGAAGTAGTAGCCTGATGTACCTATTTTCCTCGCGGTTTGCTTGTACATGGACTCGGGGCTTCTAAATAAATCGCCCCAACTTTCTGACCGAGAACGTCGATCCTCCGGTCTGTGCCTGGTTGATTATGCGTGGTGATCCTCGCCGGTTGTTGCTCTTCATCCCAAAACATTGGACCAACAGGCGTAGAACAACGTTCCGTAGGGCCAGCAATCGGACTCTCGCCAAAGCTATTACGGACAAGAGCCAGCTGGAAGACCGGCATGTACTCAGCTCGCGTGGCAGCCCAAATCACCTATGCCAATTATGGGACAGCTATGTAATAAGGTTCAATTTATTCGTTGGCCGGGTTGGCGCCCGGCTCGTGGCATCGGCACGCGCGCCGTCCCCGTATCCCTCGCGTGTGGCCCGTTAATCAGCCCCCATATGCGGGATAAGAGTACGGGGCCCCATGCGGGGTAAGAGTACGGGGTGAGGCAGAGGTCATCGAGATCTTCCCCAGGTTTCGAGATCAGGAAATCTGGTTTGTGGTGTCTGGGAGAGATGGCAATTTTCTGACTCTCCCCCCACACCACCCGCCTCCCCCGCGTATTGGAGACCCCGCGAACTTTACCCCAGATCAGTCGAGTCAGAACTATTGAGGGCTCCTGAGTCGACCACCGCGCAACGCATGACCCAACGGTTTCTCCAATGGTCCTGCGAGACTTGATCTTGAACAGCACTCGCCAACAGCTCGCATACAGCAGGCATAGCCCAGGCAGATTCACTTCCATGTTGGATGGCGGCTGTTGACTGATTCAGAAACTAGGGCAGGATTTTCTGACTCGAAGTTTTCGTCGAGCTTCTTTTTGTGTAGCGTGGACATTTTCTTCTGACACGTCCTATTGTTTACGTGACGCCAAGGTCGACTTTTGGCAGAACAATGGCGATACGCTTCTGACGCAGGCCGGTATCATGCGGCCATCTGTATCGGTCGACAGAGCAGCGATCAAATGCCAGCTGATGTCACGCAAAGAGCCTCGGCGGAGCGAAAGGATTTGAAGTCGTCCAAAAAGGGATCAGTTTTCATCAACAGCCATTGCTCCCCGACTCGTGAACCTCGAATTCAGAATTGGGTCAAGCCGCCACCATGCAGATGACCGACCTTCAGCTCTTTGAGGCTCACTGCCTCTTTTTCGTGCTGGGTATCCAGCTACACGTCTTTGCTTTTCGCCGGGGAGAATGGGACATCGCGACGACCAGGTTGATTAGGAACTTCTTCCTGGGCATCGGGTTGCTCACTGCCGCCCTCGCTCAGCTGGCCCCCGAGACCTTCCGAACCAATCTGGCTGCGTTCAAAACGGCTATTTCTCTCACTTCCGCGCTGATTGTGGGAGTCTACACCAGCTTGTTCGTCTACCGGGCGGGTTTTCACCGCCTCAACTCCTTCAACGGTCCATGGCTGGCGCGGATGTCAAACCTGTACATCACTTCGCGAGCACTCAAGAAACTGCACCTCTACTCGGAGGTGCAAGACCTCCACAGTACTTATGGCGATATTGTTCGAATTGGTAAGGATTCGATGAGAGCCTGCAGTTGCAATACTAAGATCTGTTGACTAACACGACTCGCGCTAGGACCTACTGAGCTGTCCATCAACAACCCCAAGGCCATCATGCCAATCCACTCAAACAGATCACCATGCACCAAAGGTCCGTGGTACGGGGTTCTGCACCCGATGTACTCCTTGCAGCTCGTTCGGGACAAGCAGGAGCACAGCCAGAGGCGGAAAGCGTGGGATCGAGGTTTCGGCTCCAAGGGTACTGAATCTTGTGAAAATGCGTCTTCGGTTCACTGCTAACCAGCCCCAGCATTAAGAGACTACGAATTTCGCGTCGCCAACTACACCAACCAGCTACTTTCTCAAATTGAGGCGCACAAGGGAAAGCCGTTAAACATCGCAGACTGGTTCAATTTCTACAGCTTTGACGTGATGGGTGACCTGGCCTTCGGCAAGACGTTTGGCATGCTCAAGGAGGGCATCAAGCACTACTTTATGACTTCGCTGCACCAAGACATGCAAGCCATCGGGTCGTTCAGCCATATGCTTTGGCTTTTTCCCATTTTCAAGAACACGCCGATTTTGAACGAGAACAACAAGCGGTTCTGGAAATTCGTCACGTCTCAAGTCGACGAGAGAATCAAGGTATGAGGCACGGCCGTGAGGGACAAATCAAAAGACAAGGAGTGGCTAACTGGATCTGGCAGAACCCTCCTGACCGCCCGGATGTGTTTTCCTGGGTCTTGGAGGACTACCAGGCCATCAAGAAGCCAACGTGGCAAGACAAGCTCAACCTCTACGGCGATGCATACCTGATCATCATCGCCGGAAGGTATGCTCCTAGGCACTCTATGGGAAATGACCCAGCTAACATGTACTCGCAGTGACACAACCGCCGCATCCCTTACTTGCCTGTTCTTCGAGCTGGCGCAGAAGCCCGAGGTGTACGAGCGTCTGAGGGATGAGATTGACGAGTACTTTGAGGAACACCCCGAGCCGGAGCACTCAGCCTTGTCGAAACTGCCGTACCTCCAGGCGTGCATCGACGAGGCTCTGCGACTTCACCCTCCCGTGCCATCCGGCGTGCAGAGGATGACCCCGCCCGAGGGCCTAGACATTGACGGGACATTTATCCCGGGGAACACCATCATCCAAGTCCCTACATACACCATGTTCCGGGGTGAGTTGCGCCATGTCTCTGATCCTAGTTGCTGTGTAGTGATGGTAGTGCGAAAAATGTCTCTGACGCTGGACTGACCAAATGCAGACGAGCGACTGTTCCCACATGCCACGGAGTTCATTCCGGAGAGATGGATCACGCGACCTGAGCTGGCCAAAGATCCTGCGGCTTTTGTGCCCTTTGGCACGGGTAAGCACCTAAAATCCACAACCCCGTGCTTTTGGAGTCACCGCGACCGGAGGGAACATCGAAAATGAAAGCTGACAGACATCTAGGCAAATACTCCTGCGTTGGTAAGCAGCTCGGGTTGATGGAGATCCGGTACTGCGCCAGTCAGATTATCCACCGCTATGACGTGGCCTTCGCCCCGGGGCAGTCGGCGGAGGCCTTTATTGAAGGAAAGAAAGACGGCTTCACGCTGTCGCTGCCGGAGTTGGAAGTGATTTTCAATACGAGGGAGGACGGCAAGCAGATTGCTTAGGCGGTCGGGCATGCTCGGCTGGGCGTGTATGAGAGGGCCAAAGAGTGGAATGTTTCCAGAGCCGTGTCTAATAAGTACTAGGTAGCTAGTGTGTATCGTAGTTGAGTTGAGTTGAGGTGAATGACAAGTCGCAATTGGATTTGAATAGAAGCCTTTGAGCGTTGCACTGCACGTCGGCGTCTTGATAATCCATGGATAATGGCAACAGCTATGCATTCCCCGCTTTCAAAGGGCCACTGTTGCGAAAGCTCACTGAGGCTGGTGTGGACACACGAGCTGAGAAACAGACAGGGGAGATGAGGCTTTAGTAGTGGCACTGAGAGCATCCGGAGACGGCATCCGCGGAATGGTCAAGGCGGGCTAATTATGCCACCAGAACCTGAGATGGAACAGTCCATGTGCGGCAACTAAGACAACCCAAGACAAATGCGCCTCTTTGGCTGTGCCGGGCCTGTGTCCAACGGCGATGATTCGCCAGCCGACCTGGGTTAAATCCGCGCCGTCTCGATGGTGTCTGAACTCTATCAGAGGGCCCTGAGAAGCCAACGGCTGAAGGTTTGCGCCCAATGTCGGTCGCGTAGGAGTTGGATCCCAGCTTCGGGCCCAGTCCAGCCAGGGGGCCAAGAGCAGAACAAGCAAAGGGCGGCGGTGTGAAGCTCCGTCAGGCTGGTATTCGAGCTGCTCGTCAGGCTTAGCTCCGGACAAGGGTGACGGCATTTTACCCCACATTCTTTGATCTCTTTCTGTTTGCTTGTTTCCCCCCTCCTCTGGTGCTGCTGGGTAATGCTCTTCCGCCGCTTGCCACCACCCATCACCCACCACCCATCCCCCTTGTTCTGCGTTCTGCGGCCCAGGCACCGGGGTGTCCGTTCTCCAGCTACCGCGGCAGGATGTCTCTGGGTGTTAATTTGCCCAGATCCAGGAAACGAAGCTTGCTCTTGTCGTCTTTTGACCTCTCGATCCCCATTTCCCCCGGTTGTCACTGATGCCCGCTCGATCCACTTCCGCGCATCTGCCGCCAACTCTCGCCCACACTATCGGGTGCCCGGTTTTTCTGTCAATCTATTCGTTTCTCTCGCGGACAGATTCGCGCCATTGTCAATTGTCCGCTTCCGACCAGACGATAACGGCCAGAGCACCAGACGTTGGCTAGAATCGGCCAACTTTGCCTTTCTCTCTTGCCATCCTCAACTCGCACACAAGCCCCGCGACCAAACGAGGCTCCCCAAGCGCGTTTGCGCGCCTTTCCTTCTCTCCCCCTCTCTATATCCCCCCCCCTCTGCCCCCCTCACACCAGACCAAGCATGGCGTCCAACAGGCCAAGCGATGATGCCCCCACTCCAGCAGCAACAGACGGAGGAGCTCCCCCGGCAAAGGTCCCCTCGGAGAAGGAGATCGCCCGCAAGCTGCGGAAGCGCGAGCTCGACCGCAGGGCACAGAGACAGGCCCGCGAGCGCACCCGCAACCGCATCGCCGAGCTCGAGGCTCAGGTCAAGGAGCTCAGGAAGGACGACTCCACGAGGCTGTCGGCCTGCATGGAGCAGCTGGCCACCGTCACCCGGGACCGAGACCGCCTCTCCGAGACCCTCAAGGTCATCGAGCAGACCATCCGCGACAATGTCCTGCCCAGCCGTCCGGGCCTTGCCCAGCAGCAGCGGCAGCATCAGCAGACGTCCTCCTCCTCGACGACGACGACGACGTCAACATCCCTGTCAGACTCCCGGGATGTACCGCCGCCGGCGCCGATGCCGGCTGGCGCCCTGCCGCCACCCTCGTACGGCGGCCCCATGGGCATGATCCCGGAGACTCCTTCAGCCGTCGACGGTCTCGCCTTCAGTCATCACCACCACCACCACCATGGAGGGGCCGTCATCGGCACCGTGCCGAACGGCCTCTCTTCGTCGAGCGTGCACGCCCCTAGTGTTCACGCCCCCAGCTCCACGTCGGACAGTCTCGATGTGGGCGAGGATATGGACGACGACGACGACTGTCACGAGGATCACGACGACCCCAGCCTGATCGTGCCGCCGCCAGAAGCGCCCTGCGACTGCGTTGCCGTCCGGACCCCCGCGGGACCCGCGCCTCCGCGCGTGAATGTGTGGAGAGCCGTCAACTCGGTCTTGGCGAAGCGGTGTCGGATATCGAAAGAGGCGCACCTGGCCGAGGATGCATCCGACGAGGACATTCCCGTTCGTGTTTTGCTGGAGGGATGGGATGCCGTGGCGAGGTCACGGCCGTTGTCCAGGTTGTGGAAGAAGCTTCGGCGGGTCGACGAGCTGTGTTTTCAGACGTGCCCGCAGACGGAGAGACTGGCGATCTTGCGGACCATGCACTTGCTACTTCAGTACCATTCCGATCCTACCCCGAGTCGTTACGCTAAACTGCCGACTTGGTACCTGAAGAGGTTTGGCAACCGATATCCTGGAATCAAGGGCTCATGCTGACGTACCTCAGGCCTTCACAAACCATGCCTCACTCCTACGCCATTGACTTTTTTGTGTGGTAAGTTTCAATGACTGGATGACGCAAACAAGCGGAGATTGACGAAGCTTCAGGCCCGGTGTACGGGAACGCTTCGTGTTTGGACAACACCACTACTGCAATAACCAATTCTGGGAGCTCTTTGGCCCCAACTTCCACCTCCTCTGGCCCTACGAGTTCCGCGACGCGTACAAAAAGAGCGTTGTCACCGGCCAGTACCAAATATCACCCATGTTCGAACAGAGGATATCGGACATCAACTCATGGACGATGGGCATGGACTTCTTCACCCGCTTTCCCGAGCTCATCGCCGACATTCCGGCCTTCCACTCCATTTCGCAGTCACTCACACCCACAGTAACGGCCGTCACATCACCTCCAACATTACCCCAGCAGGCTTCACTATCCCAACTAAAAGAGCGAGACGAACAGCAACAACACCAACAGCAGCAGCAGCAACAACATCAACAACAACAACATCAGCAGCAGCAAATGCTTATTGACCAGCACGAGTCATCCCCCGAAGCCCCGGTCCAAGACGCCATCGACTGCTCTCAGACAATGCACGTATATCCTCCGGGCATCTACAGCTTGGCCGCCTCGGGGTTCATGGACGAGTACATCCCCCAAGGATACGACGCAAACGCGAATCCTGCCGCTTACGGCCACTTGACCGGATACTTTTGATCTCCAGATGAGACTCAGCCGTAGACCCCAACACAGGTTCCGTGCGGTAGCTCGCAGTTCCTCAGACGAACCGTCGTCCGATAGACATGAGGCCCCTCAACGTGGCGGACAGACGGCTGTGCGTTGCGATCAGCTTTACCAATCTGGATGCGCTGGGACACAGGGCTGCAGCTGCCAGTGAGCCACCGTGGACGTTTCAGCGCTGCAGCTCATTGCTGCATGGCAAGACGAAACGGCCAGACTAGGCCTGTCGGCAGTCAGAATTTCGGGTCCGCAGGCGTCCCTATCATCTCCGTCTCCCAATCACCTCTGTCCGTGTTCGTGACTAGAGCCCGATTCCGAAACTCAGCAGTTACAACGGCCATGAACGCGCAGTCTTCCACATTTCGGCGGAATAAATCGCTGTAAACAAAAAATGGTCGGCTGTGAACCTAGCTAGACATCTGGCGTCGGGCTATCGTGAGGATCCAGGGCATACATTGCTCGCAGGATATCAGAGGAACGTCAGATTGAAGACGTCTTACAACATAGTAAAACATTGCAAGATGAACTTAGCAATGGATGGATAAACGGTGCTAGTATACCCACTGGTGTGAACGAAGTATGCTGCACGACAAAATGCTCAAGGGAGTAAACCTCTGTCGCCAGTCACGGAGTTGAGGTTGAGAGTAGAATTGTGAGGCCAGGAGATAAGTCTGACGAGATTATGATATTACTGCTGTGATGAGGTCTATTGGCAGACGTGGGCTCGCCAATACATGGCAACAACATGCGATGATGTGTCGATAATTCTGTAAGGTAGTTCTATCAATACAAACGTCAACCCACTACATGCATTGGTATATCAGTCTATTATCTTTTCGGTGGCTACCTAGGTAGAAACAGGTTCCACCCCAAAACAAAAAGCATATCGAAGTAATTCAAGACCGCTCTTCAGGGCTAATATTGGCTCCTACGTAGACATGATGGCAGAACAGATCCGACTACGCGGATGTGTCGAACGCCTCCTCAACTCAATTAATCCGAAACGTCTGGTATGTTCTTCTGTCATCCCACCTGGTATAAGACCCTTCGGGAAGCGAACTCCGTTTCTGCAAGTTATGTTCTCTCCTTATCCAAGCCGTCTTGAAGCCCACTAGCCAATCATCTAGGATAAGCATGCCGATCCGAGACCAGACGTCGTCGTTGCCGCGTTGAAGCACCAAGATGAAGACCGCGCCGTCGACTGCGCCCAGGTAGACGCATTGTCGGCCGGGAACCTTGAGGCTGGCGTAAAATTGCTGAGGATCCAGAGACTCTGTATCTAAAGCTAGTTGCGTGGGAAAACCGAGGGTTCGAAGAAGAGGAGGGGCTCCTGCGGCGTCGACCGAGAACATGGAGAAAGGCATAGGCGTCGCATCAATCTGGATGACACGGCCTAGAGCGTCTTCGCCTTCAGCCTGCGTATTTTCGAGCAAGTCGCATATTTTCTGTATCGGCACTGAAACGTCCTCGAGCACGATGGAAAAGGATTTGATGCCACTCGTCAACTCCCGGGGAGCCCCGTATGATGAGCGCTTGCGATATTCAACTGCACCTTCCCAGCCAGCCCACGACCAGGACGGAAACTCTGGCCTACGTCGCTGTCCATTGTCGTCATTGTGGTATGGCGTGCTACGATGCCACGCCAGGCCATCCACAAAGGAATCATCGGCATCCTTTGGCGTCTTGTCGGACCGAAATGGTACACCCCACAGCTGACGAACTCCCTTCTTCGGATGGGCCTCAAAACTGCGCATGACTCCAGCAAACGCGGCCAGAGAGTCCCTGCCGTGGGTCATTTCTCTCGCCGTGTACTGTTCAACCATGCCGAGAAAGAGATTGAAGTTGCGCGCAGGCGATCGGATGGATTCGTCAAAAAGACCATACTTCTGTTTTGCAGTCCGGCCAAAGATACCAGCCTGCATGACGTTCCTGAACTTTGATCTGCCTTTAATGTGTAGCTTGTCCAACGAGCTTGCCAGACTCTCCTGGCAATTCATGGCGTTGCATTCAAAGTAGATCTGCTCGTCTGTGAACACAAGGCGTCGGCGGCTGAGGACAGCTTCCTGGAATGTCCAGGCTCTCTTGGACCATCTCGATGATTGTATCGCAATATGCGGATGTTTCATCGTGGAGACAATTTCGATGCGGCCCACTGTTGCAGTAGCTTGCGGTGTTCGTGGTCGGTGTCCGACTCCGGGGAGGCCGTAGGTTGGATCGATCCCGGCAGCAGCGATGATTGCCAGTTCAGCATTTCGATAGATTGTGCCCATTTGCTTAACCTGATGCCTCAATATGTCTTCGTTATCCTGTTCGATGCAGAATTTGTCAACCCAGAGATATTGGAAGCCCAGGTCCATCGTGACCTTGATTGCGTCAAGAATGACTGCTGGAAGTTCTGGAGGAAGAGGAACACTCTCGGATGGATCTCGAATGGCGGAAATAGTTGGACCTTTTTCTTTCGAAGGCTGGCCCCAAACATAGCTCAGTGCTGTGTAGCTTGCCCTCTCTGGGGCGGGTACCACCATCGATGAGCGACAGTCAATCAGCCGCAAACCCGAGGCCTGCTCGTCAGACGATGAACACAGCCGTGTGTGGTGGCTCTTGCAGTATTGAATCCAGCTCGTTGCCAGCGATACGTTGTAGTGTTCGCCGACAAGCTGCGGAGTGAAAACGTCTGGTGTAGCAGACCCGGGACGCCGAAGGACAAGAAATCCCTGTTCCTCGCCTCGCCTGCTCATGGCTGTAAAGCTGCTCTCTCGGGAATAGACCGAAGGTACAACCACCAGATAGAGAGAGTTCTGCCCTTGGAGGACACGTTCTCGTTCTCCGTGGCCAATAAAGTTGACCCAGGGAAGGTCTCGAGCGAATCCCACTGCGTGCAGCTCATCTGAATCTTCGGCATTCTCTGGTATATCACTCAGCTTGTCAAGACCGATGCGAGAAGCGCACAACATTTGACACAAGTCGCATTCTGAATTCAGAGGTTCCCGGTAGTATCGGTCGACATTAGCGATCCTGATATCAATTTTGGACATCGAATCCAGTGGGACAACGACATTTTCCAAAAGTCGTTGAAGTGGCAGCTCCGCGCATTTCGCGCATCGATGACCGTTTTCGCTGGTCGATATTCCGCTTCTCGGGCGCTCTCTGGTTGATACGTCCAGGGCATCTCTTCTCCGCTTGCCGGTTGTGACTTGGGCAGGCATATTCGGCTCATGTAAAATCGATTGAATGGTGCGTTGTTAAGCTAGTGCTTGAAATCTTCACCCTTGGAGTATGGTGTGGAGTGGGTTCACAACAATGCAAACCTGAAGACGCACAGAACTGGCGTGGTCAACCTCAGCAATGAGATGCGGGTACCTACCTTTTGTATCCTGGTCCCAACTGCGCGCCTGCCCGTCGGTTGTTATGTCATTGGCCAACGGTCAGCTTTGTGCAGGGCTCCGACAATGGAGACACGATACAATCAGCTGTTTGTCATTGGGCACCCCTTTAATTAAAAGAGGCGGCAGCCTCTGCTGAGCCACTCAACGGCAGCCTTTGCGAACCAAAACGCCTTCCGGCGCACCGTAACTTTCGTTCGCTCAATAGCTCTACGTATCCCCAATCTGCCTTGCATGCGGAATAGTGGGGGAAGTGAGGGGTCCTCTATCAATGAGAGACTGACTTAACTTGGCAGAACACACCGCCACTTCCAATTGTACTACCTTGTAGTGAATGCTGCTCCAAACACACATAGTTCTCAGTCGTAGAACCAATAGTCCCCCGACCCCTGTGGCTGCTCCCAGTTTGAAAGAACCCACTCATCCCTATCCAGCCTCGAAGATCTTTGGAACCACGCATTACACATTAGCGTAGGCTTGAGTTTCATCCAACCTCTGTACTCTGGGTCGTCACCATTCCATCGTTCAACCGCTTTGTAGTCGACCAGCCACAAGTAAGCCCAATCCGACTCCTTGAGCCACTCGCACTTCTCTTCCCACGACACAGCCAGGCGTAGAGGAGGCGTGTTGTCGGGTAAGGCAGCGAGCACGCGGAGAACGCCCTCGTCTATGACCACAAAGTCGTAGAGCCTGGGGCTATCGGGATACTCGACGTCGGGGTCGCCGCCCACGCGGGTAATCCACTGCCGGAAATACGTGCAGATTCTCCTGACGTCCGCGTGCCCGGCCTTATCAAAACGCGGCAGGTTGAGGTTCTCCTCGTCTTCAAGCACGTCGAGGCGGAAGCGACGCCCGAGCTCGTCGTTGAGTACGCCGTCCGTCTTTTGCTTCAGCTCCCCTCTGGCGCCAAACATCGGAAATCTCGTGGAGTGGACATAGTAGTTGACGACCCACTGCCGGAGTCGTTGTATGGCAATCGGGAAGAGGGTATCTGAATCGTCAGTGTACACGGTGCGAATTACTTCAATTGGTTAGCTACGAATGTGATACTGTTTGAGCTGGATGCAGAAACGATTGGCACTGGTAACTGAAATTTCATGGCGAGCGGAGATCGACTGAGAGCTCACATACCGGTGTAGCCCCAGGAGCCTCGGCCGTACCTGTTGGATACCGCGGTGCGGCCCATGTTGAAGTAGAGCTCTTGCAAATACAGCTGTGCGTCACCATCTCGCTGATGGTTTTTCGGTAGCATCGATCTTTTGTAAAGCTCTGGGGGAATTTCGTCGAAAGTCTCTTGGATTGACATTGTTGATTATCGTGATAACAAAAATGCGTTGGTGTAGTGTTCAAGTTGGCGAATTCAGGCAGCCAGCCGCATCGACTGCCCCCCTATGGTTGAGTTCGCTTACGTTGGTTGTCTGCACCAGGCCATGCCTAAATTGGATTTAAGCAGCAACGCCTGTGATAATCATTCCTCAGCCAATTCGTGGCCGCGTGAGCCTAATTTCACATGGACCTCACGCGAAAGACCCTTTTGCATGGAAATAACCGCCAGAGACCGGTGCAGAGGAACCCAATTACTGTTTAACTGACACACCCAAGAGTCTTTCATTACTAACGAAGATGACATGGGAGTTACAAAATGAAAGATTAAAGGAGGCCGTTAAGAGTTGGTACGTTTGGGGTGAATCCTGGAAGTAGGAAATCAATTCGCATAATTTTTCGACCACGAAAGCTGTGATGTGATGGTGACATGGACAAGCAAGCGGTGTTCGAGTGTTTAGTGTGTGTCGAAGTGCTAGAGTAGCTTAGTGCCACAGCGCATGATCTCTTCTTCAGTGAGATAATACATACCTATTTCTGCAATTAGATTGTCTCTTGTAGATATCTTGCTTCGTATGTTTCAACTGCATCTTAGTTGTCATTCAAAGCAAGAGTCAACCTACTGCTGAAGCTGAAAATTGTCGTCACGTTGTCAACACAGGCTGTGTAGCCCAGAGCCCACTTCACTTTCAAGGCTTTCGACAGCTGAAATCTCGCAACGACTCAGTTACGTCCACGTGGGATGTCGGAGTAACGGCCCTTAACCGCCAACGACTCGCAACGATACGAAACCGAATATCAACAGCTAATAAAATGCCCCGAACGGGAACGGATCGTGGGAGAGGACGGGGGCTCCCCCGCACTAAACCGGCAGCACGGCGGGTCTCGAACCACCGGGGCCCCGAGTGCGGCCAATTGGAGCGGTCGTCGGGGCATCGCTCAGCGATGACGCGATCGCGCGGCGCAAATCCGCCATCAAGCGACCTGCCTCCTCCCACACTGCGAGGCAAAAAACAGCGCAGTTGAACGGTCTGAATTTTCAGAATTAAGGTCGCCAATGTCACCATACGGCTCTAATTTCGCGGCAATGCATGTGCATGGGCCCCGGCCCGACTGGTTGGCACATATTTTTTAAACGTCTTTGGATCCCTTCTCGCATCTTTGACGACTCTACTTGATGTACAGCAGCCAGAATCAATCCTTCGACTGTTGGTGGAGCTCTGCAGGACATGAGCGAATGTGATAAGGGACTGAACTGCTGATTAGTTGTGTCTTATCTGTCGTCCCCGCCTCTCTCACATTCAGATCCCAGCCTCGATCCTTCACACACATCAAACACCAACATCATGTCGCGATACAGAGCCTACGACAAGGACGATGACGTCCCCGACATCGAGGATGCGGGCGTGCGCGCCGCGTACCCGGGAGAACCCTCAGACTCGGCCGACTTTGCCTCCATCGACCCGGACACGGGCGTCAAGCGCGGCCTGAAGACGAGGCACCTGAGCATGATGGCCTTGGCGGGCATCATCGGCCCAGGTCTGCTGATCGGCGCTGGCGGTGCCCTTTCGAACGGCGGTCCCGCCGCCCTGCTCATCGGATTTGGCGTCATTGGCATCATCGCCTTCAGCATCATGCAGAGCTTGGGTGAGCTCACGACGCTTTACCCCAGCGGCGGCGCCTTCACGGGGCTTGCGGACCGGTTCGTCGACAAGGCTTTTGGGGTTGCGCTTGGGTGGAATTACTACATCATTTGGATGTGTGTCTTGGCCAACGAGTACAACGTTCTCTCGAGCATTTTTGTGTTTTGGAGCGACAAGGTGCCATTGTGGGGATACTTCCTCATTTTTTGGGTATGGAGCTCTGCCGAAACATATGTCATCTTGATGCATTTACTGACGAACTACAGACCGTGTTCCTAGGCTTCCAACTGCTTGGAGTTGAGGCATTTGGAGAAGCCGAGTTCTGGTTGGCTCTGTTGAAGCTCATTGGTCTGGTGGCTTACTTCCTCTTCTCCATCGTGTGAGTACTCTTCCTTGATCCTCTCATTCTCAGCTTCTCATTGGCATACAGATACGCTGCGGGAGGCATCCCCGGCCAGGATGCCCTTGGTTTCCGCTACTGGCGTGATCCCGGCGCTTTCACCGACGGTTTCCGCGGCGTAGCCAAAGTCTTCGTCTTTTGCTCGACCTTCTACGCCGGCGTCGAATCCGTGGCCGTGGCCGCCACCGAGACCAAGAATCCCCGCATCGCCGTGCCGCTGGCCATTCGCCAGGTCTTCTGGCGCATCATCTTCATCTACATGGGTTCCGCCTTCTTCTTCGGACTGACCTGCCCCGCCAACGCCGACGAGCTGGTCAACGGCGGCTCCCGAGCCGTCAAGAGCCCCATGACGGTCGCGCTGCAGAATGCCGGCTGGGAGGGCGGCGTCCACCTCATCAACGCGTTCATCTTTGTCACCTGCCTGAGCGCCTGCAACTCTTCGATCTACATCGGATCCCGCACGCTACTGTACATGGGTCAGGACAGCAAGGCGCCCAAGATCTTGGGCAAGACCGACAGCCGCGGCGTCCCGATTCCCGCCATCATCTTCACCAATCTGTGCGGGGCGTTGTCCATGATGAACATCAGCACGGGCGCTAGCAAGGCGTACTCGTACATCGTCAACCTGAGTGGCGTCTCGACGTTCCTTGTTTGGGGCTCCATCTCCTTCATCCACATCCGGTTCCGTCAAGCCTGGAAGGCGCAAGGCCATGCGGAGAGCTCCCTGCCCTTCGTATCGCTCTTTTACCCATGGAACGCATACTTTGGACTGGCCGCCAACATCTTCCTCGCTGTTGTTCAAGGGTGGACGACACTCGCGCCGTTTGACGCGGGCTCTTTTGTGGATGCATACATCTTATTGCCTCTCTTTCCGATAATATTCTTCGGGTACAAGTTCTGGTTCAAGACCCATTTCTGGAGGGTCAGCGAGATTGATCTTCTTTCCGGCCGTCGGCGAGACTTGGATGAAGACCGGGAGATTGAAACCGGCGAATATGACTTGGATAGACTGCCATGGTGGAGGCGAGTTCTGAAGAGCTTCTGAAAGGCCGAAAATACCCTGAGAGAAGTTGAGAGAATATTGGGCAGCGAAGAACGGCTCATTTTGGCTTTCTCGACAGCGTTTCAAGAAAAGCAACGCCGTTCTCTTAAGAGATTTTACTTCAAAGACCACTCAGCTGTTTCCAGTAACTACCCCTAATATAATCATAGTCGAATCGTTACTTGCATTTGATAAAGTACAGCAAAGATACCTGCACGGGTGTAGAATGGTGGTGTTCCCTGGCGTGTCAGCCGGGGCCAAGCACCGAGCACCGAACACCGAAGTGGAGTTGTTCAATATTTTCTTCATGGCCTTTGCTGGCACTTGTCCGTGTTTCCGATGACTCAAATCTTGATTGATCTTCCCTGTGACCACTACCAACTGAGGGGATATTCCGCTGGAATAATTTGTCGTATCGCAACGGTCATTGAGATCTCCACAACTCAGCAATTAGTGATCCGTCTGCACGGTTTCCACACCCCAGATTCGCAGCAGGTAACCCTTGATCGCAAGTTATTATTGCCTACTTGCCTGGGAATTTCGCCAGCTATGTCCCCTTTGCTGTTGCTGCATCTCTCGCAATTCATGATTCGCAGGCTCAGAGAGGACCAGTGCAAGCGTTGTGTAAGCTGTATCGTATCATGTCCGACAATACGAACGCCCCGATCCCGGGTGACCAACGCCAAACAAGGCAGCGCCCACCAGTAGGCATAATTGGAGGTCTCGTCCAAAACATTGCCGGTGGCATCGGTTTGGTATCAGAGAGCATCCATCACCACCGGGACAAGCGGAAGACCAAAACCCAGCAGCAAATGTACCGGCAAGACGATGAGAAAAACGAGTTCGAGCGGACTCAGTTGCAACAAAATGCCGAGACAGAGGCAATCAACCCATACTATCATTCAAACAAGGAAGCGCGACAACATCAGCCCACTCTATCGCGACTACAACAACCCGTCATCATCCCTCAAAGACGCCCCAAGTCACGAACCAGAGGATTCGTCCGCGCATATTCGCCTGCCTTGCAAGATGTCGGCATAGATCAGAAATCATTCTTGGACTTCATCGATCAGCTGAATGAGACCGCCGAACCGAGCGCCTGGGCCCAGGCCATCAACTTTGTCAGCCTCGCGGGTTCGGGCCTCACAACACCGTACACGCTGTTGATATCGATGGCAATCAGCATGTCTATTGAGGCCACCCGCGAGGTTCAAAGCCGCAGTGCGATGAACAAGTTCCTGGACAAGGTGAACGCCGATCTCTTTCAGCCAAAGGGGCTGATATGTCTCTTGATGACTTGGCAGCCGGACCCTGGAGGACTTGGCAGCCGGACCTTGGAGGACTTGGCAGCCGGACCTTGGAGACTAAATAACAGCAGATATCAACATGGATGGGGCCGCGACTTCGACGAGAAGAGCTCATGAGCGAAATACGATCCAGCGGATTAGGCAGAGGCTACGTTCATCGGATGTCTCGACTAACTACGTTTGGCCCGAGCTGGCGCCGCTCGTGTACCTCGAAGAGAATATCTTACCTGAGTCAGGAACCTCAAATCTCAAGCAGAAGGCTTCAATATTGAATAGGGGCCTTAAATTTGTTGACGACTACGTCGACAAGAGAGCTATCGCGCATTGGGCCGGCGATAACCCCGACAACAGACTCGCAAACCTCGCCCCGAAACCACAGTTTCGATCCCGATACGCCGACCCAAACCATCCAGCCAGTAGTGGTGGTATTACCGCATTGCTAACAGGAGGACATGTAACGCTTGAAAACAGAGAAGCCGGTGGCGAACAAACGTCACGACACTTGGAGCCTAACGAGGATGGTGGCATCTTGTCTTGGATCCCATCACTTACGATTATTGGAGGCACTGAAAGTGCCCAAAACCCTGCCACAGAAGCTCAGAGACCTTTGAAACCGTCTGGAACCTCGGAAAGATCTGTTATAAGAGAAAGAGAGGGCGAGTCAGTTGGAATTGGACCATTATCGCTGTTGTCAAGTGCATGGCGGCTTCTAGACACGGTAGGTTTAAGGCTTTGATGGCTCACTGTTGGATACAGCGCTTACTGTGGATCTGATTAGAACGTGTTATATCTTATGATCGTCAATATCCCAAGCGAAGCAGAGTTGAGTGAAACCCACGCTTGGTTGTTCACCGAAAATGAGCAATGGCAAAAGGCCTAACACCAGGATAAGGACACTAAAATATTGATACTGAGAAATAGAACCCTCTGAGAAGTATCTTGCTGTTGCTACTATTTCACATTTAAATGTACGAGAAGTCAGACCCGTCCTCCCAACGTGAGAAGTAAAGCCTGTCAAAAGCTGGCAGTCCGGCTTTTCTGTCTTTGAATCTTAAGGGGGGTAGTCTCCGCCCCAGGGATCATCGCGAACCTCGACGTGTTCACTAAAAGGTGCGTAGCTGTTAGGCCTGTTGAACCTAGCTGTACTCGGAAAACTTACTTGTGGGCGTTCGGCACCGCTAGAGCCGTCGACAGCATCATGGTAGCAATGAGAACGAAGAGCTTCATCTAATGGTATCGGAATCAGTATGCGTGGTGAAATCCGGTTGGCAGTGATTTTGATGTTGCTCACTTTGATGTTGGAGGGTTGGATCTGAATTCTCTCGATTTTCTTTCTGGCTCAATTACTGGATGAAGAACTGAGGAGACTTCGGGTTGATCAAAATCTCAAATTTGAAGGAATGACGATTTGAACTGGACGTTCACATCAAGCGAGAATAGCGTGTGGTTAAGGGAGCGTGAAGTTTGGCACGCTACTGAATAACTTATAGGTGTTGATTGCCATGTGCTCATCGCTAATATTTCGAAAAAGGCAACCAGTTGGCGGTAATGGCTCATCGGAGGCACGGTTGCGCAGCTGCTCATCGGATCAACGCACGTGGCTTAAGGTGGAGTCTCATCCCTGAAGTTTTGACATTGGATGGCAGGCATGAATGAATATTTTGGGCCAGCAAAGTGACGGAAACCGCACAAGTCACGCGGCATACGTGACGACGGTTTAGCCCCGGTTCAGCATACCCATGGTGTAACACAGGGATGTATCGTACCCCGGAAGTTAGCGCAACTAAACGTCCACCTCATTTTCACGGATAGGCTCGTTTGGACCACAAGCCCTCCGGAGTGGTTGAAATTCAATTCATGTACATACATGTGAAGGGAATTACATCCTCTTGAGATTTTAATAAATGAACAAAGGAAAGAAGTGACAAACAGCCGTACTCCAATGTGATCAAAAGTGTAGAGTTGAAACGTCGAATGACACTTAGCATCAAGCGGTCATAAACGCATTATTCTATTATTCAACCTTCCTCCAGAGAAGAGGGTGAGATGGAGGATGTCGCAGTCTTTTAGCCAAGAGCAAGATGCAGTGTTAAAATGATACACTCTTCTCACGAAGATGTAGCGATATTAATGGATGAACTTCACATGCGAGCCTGCTCTTCCATCATCAAGTTCTCCAGCAACTCAATCTGGGACTTTCTTATGGCGAGAGATCCAATGGTTTTCCTCGCCACAGAGCGATCGCACTCCGCTGGCTTGGCAAGGTCACCTCCCTCGGCCCGGATTCCAAAGGACGCTCCCGGAGTTGGCACAAAACAGTTGTCCTGACTTCTGGCGGCGCGAAGCTGGCATATTTCCGTCTTGCGGCATGCTTCATCGCACTGGGGCACATTCCATCCGCGTGTTCTACGGGCCCAGTACGCGTCGAAGGCAGTGGTATTCTTTTCCAAGGCAACTGTGACGTTGTGCCAAAACCCGGGAGTGAGTTCGGCACCTGCTGGGGCAGGTGCATCAAGGAGTGCACCAAATGTCTCTCGAGCAGAGTATGACTTCTTCCAGACGTGTCCATTCTGGAAATCAGGATCGGTCATGTCGGCAACATATGTGTCAACGTCGAGGATGCCGAAGGTGTCGGGATCGACTGTGTAGATCCGGAAGGCTGGCATACCAGACAAAGGAGTCACTGATGGCGCGATGTACGACTTGGAACGGCGTTGGAAGCGTCGCCGTTCTGGTAGTCGGAGTAACTGATCTGGAAATGATCCATGTGCGTATGACCTGGAGAAGGTTTCTGTTAGCGTACCATCTACATGAGAGAAGTGAGACGACTGAAAGGTTACTTACCAAAGAAGATTCCCGCAATAATCGACTTGTATCGGTTGATGATCTGATCAAAGTAGTTCGACCCATCATGGAGAGCATCAGAGGTACCCATTGGCATGTGCCCAACGAGGTAGACTCTTTCTCCTGCCTTCTCAGCTTTGTCCAGCTCTCCGATCAGCCACTGGAGGTGGTCACTCGGGTGTCTCTTGACGTCCTTATAGAGCCAGAAGTTAAGGGTGTACCACATGTTGGTGGAGACGGAGATAATGCGCAGGTTGGAACTGGGATATGTGACAGAGTATGCTCCGATGCTCTTGACTTCCGGGGGTGACCCGATCCATCTCTTCCAAGCGTTGGAGACAACGTCATACAGCCACTGAGCGCTGTTTCCCAGGTGTGAAGGTGGAATCGCATTGGCTGGGGACATCTCATGATTGCCGACAGTCCCATAGACAACATGAAGCAGTCCAGTGTCTTCCATGTGTTGGTAGGCCATTGTGATTTCGACCGAGTTCTGTTCAACGGTAGTGTTCCACATGGCATGGTCGACGGTCTCCCGTGAAGAGAGCAAATTCGGGAGACAGAGCCTTGATGGCGTCGTACATGCTTTGCTCCAGGCTCAATGGAGCGAAGCATGTACGAGTTGTGGTCGCCAAAGGGGCCCGCCTGAAAGTCCTTGTTGCCGGGTTCATCAGCTGGTGTGTAGGGTCTGTTTGAGATAGTCAGATATTGCCCTTGGGGGCATTTTCTCGCATGTTACTGACCTGCAGCACATGGGCTTCGAACAGTTGGTGTTGGAGCCCGTGACATAGAGCGGATCAATGTGGATGTCGGAGAAATGGGCGATCTTCAGAGGGGTTCTCTGAATTCCATTGGCTGTGAACTTGGGTTGAATCGCGGGGAAAGTAGTCTGAGGCGGGACTGGCACAGTGTATGGCTCAACCTCGGGAAAGTTGCAGAGACCAAGCAGGGTGGTGCAAAAGATCTGTGCAGTCTTGTAACAGACGTCTTTGTCTTCAGACTAAAGCCAGTCAGTGTGAGGCAGACAAGGGATTGTGGTGCGGTACATGTACTTACGGAAGCGGCGGAGCAGAGAGCCTGTGGGGCTCGAACGAATGCATCGTCCCCAAAATTAGCCAGTGTTTTGAGAGTCAGCAGAATTCTCTAGATGCCCGAGATGGGTCAGATATTATTCCCGCCTCAATGAAACTGGATATCCAATATCGCACCTGACACCCAACGCAGTTATTATTTCCAATGAGCCCGCTCCAGATACCGTCAACAGTCTCTGGGGCCTGCTCTCCCAGAGATGTTTCTTCTCTTGCGATTATGGCCTGGCTTGCGAACCCATCACGAGGATTGGCGACCGCAATGCCTCCAAGGCTGATAGCCAGGCATAGGACCTGGGCAGGTTTCATTTTGAGAGGCAGCGGCAGCGAACCTTGAGACTGGGGACTTTTCGTCTCGGAAATGCAGAGAAAACAACGAGTATGAATTGAAGGGAAAGTTTAGATGAAAACGAGTGCGGTGAGATATGAATGAAACGAAAGACCATGAGCACTTGGTTTTGAAGAATTATGGTCTCAGCGGATAGATCTTATATAGATCCTTACCTGATTACCATCGAACCTGCGCTTTCGTGTCACTGGGGTCAGTTTGGGTCTAACCCGTGCAGAGTCCGGTGCGACTAGCCATCTCCGAGTGCCGATGATTATTGTCGCGTGGGGTGTTGGGCCCAGTTCTCAAGTTAAACAGCCGAATGCGAGTCGGATTAGGAAGCAGTATACATCATCTAACCAATAGGCACATTCTAAAGTCGGTGTAGCCGTTGAAGGTCGATTAGATCCTTGCTAGTTAGCTGAAAGGAGTACTTGGCAGTAGTCAGATCGGATGAACTTCTGCAGCCAGTGGACGCACCGTTGTCCGCTATGTTCCGACGGACTAGGTTGATCACCCGCCTGCCGTCCGCATTCGAAGGTCCACCTCGGGGCTCGGGACCTGGCACAAACGACTGAACATGAAGAGCTCTTCTACTGGCATCAAGACTTGTGAACACAATAGCCGATGTCTCCTTCAAAACTTCATACTTCTGAATACTGACCATATGCTTCATAAGCACGACCAGGTCTCATCAACAAAGTCACATCACTTCTCAAGTTCAATTTTCAAGTCGCCGTTCATCCGATGATTTACGTCACGCAAAACGAATTAAGCTTCACAAGCATCTCCGTCCATTCAGAAATTATTCCAAAAATAAAGTCCGAAAATTCTTGTCATACAGCTGCCCACTGTCCAACGAGGCAGGGTTGCACAGTGCTCGAAAGTCCACGTCGCTCATGGGCTGCATTTCTGTGGACCACAGACACACATCTGGTGTGGGTAGTTGAGGACTTTCGATCCCTCGTACATCTCCATGTCATCTATGCCAATTTCATGATCGCCGTCCGGGTCTTCGTCATGTTGCGATGAGTGCTGCCAAAGTTAGTGAAACCACTCCTACGTCTACTACTTTCGTTAGTCGTTCACGTCCCGCGTTAGGGGTACTCCAGTCTGACGAAGACAAGCCAGGATTGAGATAATTACATACCAATGCAACGGACCTTTCGATTTCGGCACTGGTCGCACGACTTATTCAACCTGGTATAAGTGGCTTGCATGGCTGACGGTTGTTCTCGGAGGTCAGAGGCCGTAGGATTGATGGAGTCCATCGTCGAACAGGTCGGAAAGGCGAAAAGGGAGGCCGAATGCTGGATTGGAGATTTTTCTTTTGGCGAGGCAGGCAGGATATGCGAGAGACCGAACCGAAGACCATGCATGGGTAGAGAATACGAAAGAGATTCAGAGTTCGGTGCTCGGGGACTGAAGATCGTCTTGGTCATGGTGTTCGCGCTTTGACGTTCCCCAAGGCATTTGAACGATTGGTCACATTAAACTCCACACTTCGGTGCTCGGCACCATTCGCTGATCGCTGAACTCTGTGACACATTGTCGGCTATCAGCATGCGCATAGTAAGATGCCGGTTTTCCGTCTGGAGTTCTAGTTGAGCCTCTTCAACTTCCACGGTGCTGCGAATGAAATCACTTTCATAGTTTGCCATTAGCCTCTGCCTTTGGGGATATTTCTAGTCTGATCCGTCGTCAACCTCGTTATTAATCTCGATCCGTACTGATTGTCTTTTAACGAGAACATCGGGCCTATATTGGGTCCGAGGAACCATATTACGTCTTTCAAACATTTCAGCTTTATAGTTTTATTTACTAATTATACTTTATTCGATTCTTTCTCAGCATACGTCAGTCTTTCTCACCAATCCAATAAGCCCTCTTCACTGCCGATTCAAATGTTTGCCACGTCGCTGGGTCCTGCTCGTTTGGAAAACACCGATAATGGAGTATAATTCTATCATATAGCGTGTTGGTTTCGGCCTCATTGTCCGAAATGGTGTCAATGCCGATATGAGCGTCCACGTCCTGTCTCAGTTGCTCTCTCCAGATATTTGCGCCTGATGTAAGCAGTTTTTTCACGCACCGACTGGCGACTGTCTCATAAATGAAAGCAGACGTCGAAAGGTCGTCGTGGGCGCTGATTTGAAGTCCGTCGGCTAGTCTCCAGCGGAAGACATTGGAAACGTGTCCTCCATATTTCTGTTCGAGATGAAAGATGACCCGATGGTAAAGCTGGAATGGGCTGATGGTGTAGTCGGCCAGCAGAGAGTCTTCGCTGCTGGTTTCCGTCAGACCCAGAACCCCGTAGACCCTGTCACGAGGGTCTGCGCATTGGAAGTCTTTGCAGAAAGCCAGTAGTCGAGTAAGGGTAGGACGTGCCCCAAAATCTGAATCGTCATGGGTGAAAGAAGGTTTTTTGGTCTTTGTCTGCCAGGATCTCCGAAGGTTGGACAGCTCCCTGCAGCCTTTGGCGTATCTGTCGACGCTGTAGTGATTGTCTTGGTTTGACAAGTGCTTGAATCCTAGATTCGTTTTCCTTGATATCCCAAATGCACGAAATTGTTGGAGTGCCGGCCAAGAAATCGCGTGAGGTCCGGATAAGAAGTAAAGTTCCTTCGCCATGGTAAATTCTTGGACAATCCATATTCTCGACCAGTAAGGCCGCGAGACCAACCATTTCGCATCTCGGAAAGAAAAGCGCTTCTTCATGTTGCGGAGAAAGTCGGGACGACGGTCTCGTGGTGTATGTTTCAAGGCTTGAAGATAATCGAACAATGATGGCACTTGGCCCTCTGACTCTCCAATCCAGGCAATGACGAATGTTGCAGCAGAAAATGTGGTCTTCATGAGATTGACCTGATGCCCTCGCTCTGAAACGTCTTCTTGGTTGATACAAATGGCATCAATCCAAAAATACTCTGGCACTTTTGCCCGCGAGTTTCTTTGGTTCAGGAAAGACTCATTTTCGTTTTTGGAGATCGAGTGTAGCTGTCGAAGAGCGCACCACAAGTTTTCGCGAACCTGGACCGTCTGTCCATTTACCGAAATATCATGGGTCGGACTTGAGGACCCCCAAACGTATGAGAGACTAATGAATGGCGGAGCTTCTTCGAGGGGGTGGTTGGTCAAAGTGCAGCAGATCGTGTCGTCCTCTTGCCGTGATTGGAATCTTAACAGTCTAGTAGACCGTGCTTCTTGGTCCAGAGGCGGATAAAAGGTATCTGAAGAAGACATGATATCGTGATGAGGCTTTTCGAATGTGCGGTGTAACGGGTCTTCAGGGACAAAAGCTGACGGGGATGACCAATTATTAATAAGTTTTTGCAGTGTGTTGGGACCAATTTCTGCAGCTTGGGGGAACATTCCTGCACGCTAGTGAACATTGATGGAGCTACTTGATCCTAGAACCAATCGATTGCTTTGACTATGACGCACCAGATACAACTTGCTAAGTTGCTGCAGGATTAGCTGCAGCTACATTGATTGGGGTCGTTTGGTTGGTGGTTCAACATCCTCATTGATATGCAGCCTGGCTGCCTCTTGATGAGTCCGACACGATCATTCTTGAAACTCAGATACCTCCAAGTCTCCAAATACTAAGAAGAATTCCAGTACGTCATGTCTACCCATGAGGTGTAGCCAGGAAGAACGGAGTCGATGGTGACAGGGCTGGAAAGCTTCTTCGCCCAACTAACCCGCGTGCCACTAGCCCCGGTACCCGTGTTGCCGTACTCGGCGTAGTACACATTCCCAGTCGGGTTCGTCCCCCAAGCAGACCACCCGACGGGCTTGACGACGTTGCTGAGGTCGGTCTTCTGTACCACGACGCGGGCATACTCCCTCCAGGGACGACCCAGCACCGTAGACTCCTTGGCGACGCCGGAGCCCGACTTTGCCGCAACCTTGGAATTGTTGATCACGTACCAGTAGGCGTCGGCGCTGTCACGGCCGCTGGCTGTGATGTAACCGGCACCGTTGATGGCGATGGTGCACTTTTCGAACCATGCGTTGCCGTCATTGCCAAAGATGAAGTCGGTCGCGCCCTCGATGTAGCTGTTCTTGTAGACCTGGTGTGGCTTGTTGGTGTACACCGTGTCCTGGTAACCGACGAAGCTGCAGCCATAGTAGCCCTGGTACTGGCCGTTGGCGGAGACGGCCAGAGCCTGCGAGCCCTTGCCGTAGCCGTTAACAAGATTCACGTTGTAGAGACTGAAGTAATTGGTTGCAACGCGGAGGGTCGCTGACAAGTCGTTGCTTCCGGCATCAGCAGCGGAGAGGGTGTTAGTTAGGGTCACTTGGTTTTTGGTGTAGTCCTGGTCGTTGCTGGTGTAGGCGTAGATGACAAGCTTTCCCTTAAGACTGGGGATCGAGACCTGACCGGAGTACGTTCCAGGCTGGATGAAGATGGTGGTTGTCGCAGTCGAGCTGGTTGAGATCGAGTTGATGGCAGATTGCAGCTGAAAGGCGGGTAACATCAGTGAAGGGCACTGCCAGTGATACGTGCATACTGATGCATTGTTGGCAAGGATACAGAGCAACTTACAGATGTGTATTGGCCACCGGACTTGGCGACCACAATGGAGCCAGAAGGAGGTGACGTGCGAGAGGCGGCGAAGACATTGCCTGTCAACGCCGCCAAGGCCGAGAAAATGCCAAGCAACTTCATGGTTGTCAATGATTCAGTGGTGCGCTTCCATGTGTTGGGTACAGTTCATGACTACCGCAATGGCGGCTCAGTCGCAACGTCCTCTATTTAAAGCCTACAGTCAGATCTTGGTTCCACGCCATGGAGGACCTCAATGGCTGTACGACATCTTGAATGCGACTGCTTGGCTGCATCGGACCCCAAACGCCACAGGCGCTGAGTTCGCCGGTTGTTATGAAGAGGGAGATCATTTTCGTGGGAAGGGTGGTACTCCAATTAATACGACGCGGGGCGCGGAGGCAAGAAAACAGGTGGACTGAAATTCTCCGTGGATGCCGCCCTCCCCCTTGCGCGGATATGCACATTTCCCCGCCGCTGACATTTACCCGGAATCCAAAGCAACAGTAATCCCGTCCATACGATTCAGGAAAGGGCCATTTTCAACTTGACCAACCTAAAATTGACGTCGCAACGCGGGGATGTTTAGCGTTTGGAGAGATCATGTGGGCGATCCTGAGAACTATCAGAGAGGCGTCCTGCCATGGGGCAATTTAACCTACGATTTGATTCCCTAATTGGGTTCTTGATGAAAGCTCGAGGATTTTGACGGCGAAGAAGTACTTCCTCTTGGTGAAACCGGGCAAAAAGACGCGCAATATTCACCAGAACTTGGAATCAAGGCATTGTCAAACGCTGATGGTCACATATTCGGCTGTGGGCTAGGACCACCCTAACCGAGAGCAGGCTCTCTAGATTTGAGGCTTCATGGAGAAAACACGGGTAATACAGCAGGTCTTCCTAGCTTGAGTACAAGCTTCTGAGAATGGAACAAATTTGATAAACGTCTGGGACTATCAATCCTGACGTAGTGAATGCCAGGAACAACAGTAGAGCGGCGAATTTTTGATGCATTTTACCTGGTCCTATTGAAGAGATTGGAAGTACTTCATTTACATTAAACGAACGTTCCCCAGACAATACAAGTCTCAAAAGCCTGTGTTCACCCCTTCAAGCTATTCCTTCTTATATGTTGTCAAGTATCTCATTAATCAAGAGCACACAGATGCTTTCGGGCCAGCATTGGCCTTGGCGTACGTGGGAACGTCAGCGGTGGGAGTCAGCGAGTAAGAGTATCCTGGGGTAAATGTAG
Source organism: Colletotrichum tropicicola (assembly GCA_025962755.1). Lineage (NCBI taxonomy): Eukaryota > Fungi > Ascomycota > Sordariomycetes > Glomerellales > Glomerellaceae > Colletotrichum > Colletotrichum tropicicola. Next base: position 79,653 of record JAOWMA010000246.1, read on the forward strand.
TTCCCGAGTTCGAAGCAATTGTGCCGGTGCAGCTCTTGTAAGTATTGCCTGTAGCGTAAAGTACAGCACCAGAGTCCTTTGTGAGCGGGTTCTTGCTATTCTCAAAGAACACGTTTTCGATGCGTGCATTGGTGCTGCCGCGGGCGTAGTGTCCGTAGGAAGTGATGCCGTACAGATAGTTGTTGTACATGTGGACTTGGGCAAGATTGTCCGCGCTTGGGTTGCGCTGGTTCGTCTTGTCGAACCAGTTGTGGTTGATGGTGCCGCGAGCCGAGACGTTGTCAGTCCAGCCAATGCCAAAGTTCTTGTCGTGGTTGCGGAAGATGTTGTTGGAGACGGTAAAGTAGGTGGTATCCTTTCGGAGGTCGAGCAGGCCGTCGCCACCGTTCTCAAAGAGGCAGTGGTCGATCCAGATGTTGCTGACCGTGTCTGCCTGAATACCGTCGCGGTCATTCTCGACGCCGTCGTTGAGGTTCGTGTTGCCTATCTTGAGGTTGCGGATGATTACGTTCTTTGCGCCGTTCAAGCCCAGACCGCCTGCATGATGTTAGATTTAGCTCATCTCGGGCTCGAGTATGGTTGTTACCCTGGTAAAGCTCGCCAGTAGCACCGACGCCAATGACGGTCTTGTCGCTGGCGACCTTGATCTCCTTTCCGTAGGGAGTGATGGTGATGCGGCCGCTGACCTTGATCACGTACTTGCCAGACGCGCTGGCGTACCTCTCGAGATCAGCCTGACTCGTGACGGTCACCGTAGTGCCGCCTGCACCGCCGGTAGTGCCTCCATTGAGAGAAGCAAAGCCGGGGGCAGAGGCAGTGCAACCGCTGGACTGTCTCTCGAGGACAGAGCCACAGGCAGTCGACGCAACTTGAAGGAGGGCGAGAAGAGTCCCAGAAAGCTTCATGATGTCTGTGGCATAAGATAAGATTAGACGCAGGGGGATTTTACGGTGGCAATGGGAGTAAATTTTCAAAACCCTCATGTTCATGTTCCGAATCCGACGATTTATAAGGCAAACTCGGGGTGAGGACCATCCGGACTGCGAACCCAAAGATCATCTCAAGAACGCTTTTAGCCTGAAAGTCCTGTCCTACCCTTTCACAAATTATGCCAAGCATTGTGGCAGGCTGGGCAGAACACTCCCTTTTGCTGCCCACTTCATGTTTCATAATAGCACCAATGTGATCTTTCAAATCAAACTGGTTCGGCAGTGATGGACAATCATACGAGTGCCAAGATGTCTACTAGATTTCAGGAAGGGACTAACGTAGGACGGTTATCGAAATAAGTCGGGGTTGAGTGCAACGCTGCATCGGGGTGAGAAAGTGACGAAAACCCACCAGTTGAATCTGAACGTTTCCCCGCACGATTTAAGACGACACGGCATCACGCAAACTCCCGCCAATAATTATCCACTTGTCACAGGTCATGGCCCATTTGGGGATGCTGATCGTCTCTTGGAGTTGTGGTGTTCACAAATATTGCAAGATCACGTTGGTGCTTCCACGGCGCTAACCTTCATGTTACTACTACGTAAGATAGGTGACGCAGACACCCCAATTTTCAACGGCTGGGTTTTCAGTTTGCAAAAGCACTGAAATTAAGGGAACATTCTGACATTAGCTTGATCATCCTACCAATGCATCACGCCACTGGCATCCATATTACCTGCGCGAGCCACCATGGCTAGTGACGGGTAGACGGGCAAGATTAACATAACACACACAGGCTTTTTTTATTTGTGCAATGGCGTAAGCACTTATTTCTCAGTCCCGGATTCCTCTTCATGGTTCATAGACTGAGTCAAAGCTGAGGTACAAAGCATTATAAGAGGGTTTTACCCAGAAAGCGCTTCTAGCCAATGTGATTATTACGAAACATTACTAAAATAAAAGGTTTCTAAGTTATTATCTAATTCTAAGCAAGTATACTTAAGGACTAAGAGAATTAATAATATTAAGCTTAAAGACTAGAAAATTCAAACTTAACTTTTAATCTACTCTAGTCTTTATTTTATATCAAATACTATTTTAATATTTAAATATAGATATTTTTAAGATAAGGTTTAACTAGTCTTTAGTATTAAAAAAAAGTATTTTTATTTTTATAATTTTTAGACTTATTAAGACTATAAGATTTATATATATAAGATTACGTAAATAAAATTAAAGATAGGAAGAGATTAGGATATTTGGTTAAATAATTAAACTTTTAGTAAACTTATTTATTAGAGGATCTCTTAAAAACTTATAATACTATCCTTTTTACTTATTAGTAATCTAACTAGTATTATACTTTCTTTATTATATACTATTATTTTTATAATTTTATATATTATAC